>JAJKFJ010021971.1:0-67103 GCA_027382625.1 Tetmemena sp. SeJ-2015 | reverse complement strand
AAAAAAACAAAAACCAAAACAAAAAAAAAAACAAAAACAAAACCAACAACAAAAAAAAACAACAACAACAACAACACAAAAAAAAACACCAAAAAAAAAAACAACAACAACAACAACCAAAAAAAACAACAACAACAACAACAACAACAACAAAAAAAACAACAACAACAACAACAACAACAACAACAACAACAACAACAACAAAAAAACAACAACAACAAAACCCAAAAAAATTTAAAAAAAAAAAAAAAAAAAAAAAACACAAACCAACCCCAAAAAACAAAAAAAAACAAAAAAACAAAAAAACAAAACCAAAACAAAAGACAAAAAAAAAAAAAAAAAACAAAAAACAAAAAAAAACCAAACAAAAAAAAAACAAAAAAACAACAACAACAACAAAAACCCAAAAACAACAACAAAACAAAAAAACAAAACAACAACAACAACAACAAAAACCAACAACAACAACAAACAACAACAACAACAACAAAACAAAAAAAACAAAACAACAACAAAAACAACAAAAACAACAACAACAAAACAAAAACAACAACAAAAAAAACAAAACAACAACAACAACAACAAAAACAACAAAAACACCAAACAACAACAACAACAACAACAACAACAAAAAAAAAACACAACAAACAACAACAACAACAACAACAACAACAACCAACAAAAAACAAAACAACAAAAACAAAAAAACAACAACAACAACAACAAAAAAACAACAAAACCTTTTTTTTTTTTGGAATAATTTTTTTGGTTTTCCCCTTTTTTTTGTAAAAAAAGTTTAAAATTTTTTTTCCCCGGTTTTAAAAAAATTAAATTAAAAAACAAAAACAAAAAACAAAAAACAACAACAACAACCAGCAAAACAACAACAACAACAAAAAACAACAACAACAACTGGCGAGTGGGACACGCTTTTGCCAACGAATGTATGGGCTGCTAGATCGGATTGGGACACGCTCATGGAAACAGCTGTGGACGCACTACCCCGAGTAAGGGGCAGCGGAATCTTAAACTTAAATTATAAGCGCGCCTTATACTCCCACCAACTTTCTGATATTTAGGTTTTCCCCCTCAAATGCTGGCATTCCTTATAAATTTTTTATTAGAATGGCAGAGGCTGAGTTTCCCGATGAAATATTTTAAAGCAACTGAAAATGTAAAAAGCTCTTTCATTAAATTTTTGAGGGAGGAAGAGAGGCAGCTTTTGCACTTGTCAAAAACGCTATCAATTTATTTTCAGTAAGGAGATTTGAAATTGAGACATTTCAATTTATGAGAGCTCCATAATTATAGTGCCCACTACTTATTTGTGAGAGGAGCCCCGTCTCGCTACTACTACTCTGAGGGGGAGGCTGAGCGAGGACAGAGTCAAGAGCAGCAGAGAGTTAGAGTGAGTTGGACAGTGTCAAGGACTGCTCGCTACTCTAAAGAATATACAGCTACTAGTTTGAATGAGAAGGGCCCAGTGCTTAACACTACGAGTCCAGACAAAGCTCTTACAGCAAAATGTCTACTGCTGTTGGTAAGTCAGCAGACGGGCTGTTGTAGTAAGTCAGCAGTTCTTAGTTCCAAGGTGTGAGTTATAAAGTCTGTGTCTCCTCTTGCTAGCAGAGGTTCGTTCGTCTGAGATCAGCTGGGCTTTGCTTCTGGTATAAGCAGGGTAGTTCAATTAATGACTGCTATTCGTTCTCGACAGACGAGTTGCCCAGTCTGATCTCCACAGCTCCTTGCTCCTGAGTTCCTCAGGGGTGCGGGGTTGTGCCTCCCACTATCAGCACTCTGCCTCTGTGATTTGACTGTGACCATGACAAATCTATCTCTGCTGCTAGAAATAGGAGGGAGCTGATAGGAATCAGAGCAGAGAGATGAGAAGAGAGAGATGACAGAGTAAAGATTGAAGTGAAGCATTTGACTTTGACACTGATGTTAGAGAATAGTTAGGGAAGTTAACTTAGAGTACTGATATGACTTAACACTTATAGCATACTACTTTCAAGCAGAGATTCTCTCAGCAGGATTGCTTCTGCTTTGTAAGAGGCAAGCTCTTCATAGATTTGATGTCGATGAACTTATTGATAGTGCTGGAGATTCCATCGAAGTAGGGATTGTTTAAAGCTCCGAAAAGCTTGCTCTCTTGGCAGGGTCAGTGAAATAGCCTGCTCACAACATTCATGATGCCCTTCTGCTCTCTTAGACTCTCGCAGTTGCTGAAGTCCACCTTCTCATTTGCTTTGATCTTCTGCGAGAGAATCTCAGGGTCCAGAGGGAATTTGCCTTAGCTAGCTAGTCTGTAGAGAGTGATGCCCAGTTGCCAGCAGTCAATCTTCTTATAGAGGCGAGGGCCCAGAGATGGAGGAGCATAGATCTCAGGAGCTTCATAGTAGCGCGTACCTCCTAGAACTGTAGTGTAGCCAGATTATCCCCAGTCTCCTAAGAAGGGAAGGTACTTGCTGTTCAAGAGAATGTTCTGCGGCTTGATGTCGTAGTGGCACACGTCAATCTAGTGCGCTAGCTACACAGCTCTAAGGATGAAGAATGATATGTACTTGATCTGTCTTTCATTGAGTGGCTCGCCGCTGAAGAGACTCTCTAGATCTTTCGGGTAGTACTCCATCACCAGCATAGGCGTTCTGCTGCTCATCCTCTTCACTTCAATCATTCTAGTGATATAGAAGCCGCAGTTATCTTCTTCACTTTATAATCTCTCTTACTTTTTATCTTGTAAATTTGTAAATTTGTATACTTTCACCTCCAGCATTTGAGCCAAAGCAAAAACTAATCTTTTCCATTCCCGTTTTACTTATACTCATCTTGTTGTTACTCGATATGATTATTGTAGTCAATCAAGCTTCACAGAACTCTTTGGTGTTTCAGAAGTCTCGCACCCTCTTCAACCCCGGCTTCTTTTGCCTGCAATACCTCCCCATTATCTAACTGATGTACATCCATCCATGTTACTTGCCCCCCGTATATTCAAAATCTCAACGATTATAAACAAATTAGATTTAAATTAACTTTTATATTAGGCTAGTGTTATTTGAAAACATAAAGTAGCTTGGTCTTGATAACTTTCTTTCTTGAACACTTTTAAGAGAGATTCTTTGCTAGTTTAAGTTCTCCAAATGGGTTGTATTCATACCTCATGATAGGATGCAGTGGTCTCTCCATTTTGAGGCCGTTATATCATTCTCTTGTGATCCTATAAGTGCATATAAGAGAGCGTTTAAAATTACCCTTAGTGCTGAAAAGTTCTATTCTTGTTGATGTTTATAAGAAGAAAACTTTGAGTAATTGTGGAAACTCTGATTCTTATTTACTTAGGATTGGGCAGCAAATTCCTAACTGAAGAGGTGTCTGATTGTGCGTTAGTCTCCGAGTAAGTTGATATTCTCGTTAGAAGTTTGAGGCTTTTTGAAAGTCAGCTGCCTACGCTTCCTCTGATTTAACTAATTGGATGTTTCTTAAGATATTGAGTCTGTTGACTTAAATATCCATTAGAATAAAAAATATTTTATTTCTTCTTCAAAGATCTCATTCATATTATGAGACATAATTCTATATTTCATCTCATTAAATTAAAAGTATCATAAATAACTTAAATTTTCATAAGGCATATTTGTTCTGTGCTATACTTTCCTAATTCTGATTGAATTTATAGCATTTACTGCATATCTGTTAAATTATTGAAGGGCAGTAATAGCTGATGTCTATTTTGTGGCTTGACTATTGATATTCATTAGGTCACTAAAGTCAATAAGGACCTCTTAATTTGCGTCATTCATAAACTATTTTAATAAATCAAATGAATATTTTAACCTCTTGAGTTTATATTAGAATTTTAAAAAGAGGATGAGGAATGATCTCTACTGTTGTTAGGGGAAGTTGAGGCTAAGTAAGATTAAAGTTCGTCCTAATTTGCAGGCTAAAACATTATGAATAGACTTGGAAGTTAGGAGAAATGGCTGCTTGACATCACTTTACATTTTTGACTCTCCAGTTTTGCTTACTTATTAAAGGTGCATCACTTAAGTAATCCTCCTCTCACATCTCCCTCCCCATAGCCTTTTTATACAAAGTTATGCCCCTGTAAGCACTAGTCGAGACATTTGGGATGATGCTGTCCTTCATAAACTCACTTAATTTCTAATACTTAGCTTTTTCAGAGGAATCGAGTTATGGTCATTGGACTCCCATAGTTTTTGCCACATCACAAAGTATTGCTCTCTGAAAGCTACCTCTGCTTATTAAAAAAGAGCATATAAATTATAGAAACATTTATCCTCCGATATTTTCCATTCACAACTGCCTGATTACTCTTCTGTTTGCCATACACGAATTATCTCAACTTGAATAGATTTTTCTCCTTCAGGCTGGCTGAATTCCTCAAATCAAACTCTTAGTATCTTTACCCTCCTCTTAGTCTTACCGAAAGAATTATTGGAAATGATATTCGACTACTGATTTGAAAAATTTGCCTATCCTAGAGATTTATCCCCTATGGAGGTCTAAGAAGAATTTCTAAAAGTAGACTACTTTTGTAATGTTTTCTTAATAGAAAACCTTTTTATCAAAAGCTATTCTTACCTTTGATTAAGTGCGGGCGAGGGAGACTTTTTTTACTTGTTAGAATCTGATTATGTCTGCTTGCAGGTCCATTAAAGGTTGCTCGCTTTTATTAATGATGTGTTAGTTTTAACTTGATAAATTTATTAAAATCAGTCAGTCTAAAGAGGAGTTAAATTAAACTAGTTAGAAATAATTGGGCAATTTAATTATTAAAGTGAAACATGGCGAGCAAGTAAGAGGGTGAAGCCACAAGCAACAGTAAACAGAGTTTGCCTCAATCCAACTCAATGACAGACTAGCAAATTATATTGGAAAACTAACATCGAACAATTGAATAAGAAAATCATAGTGTGATATCTACTGGCCAGCAGCCACACTACTATCAATCACAGCAAACTCATCACAACGAGGCTCTTCAAATTCATCAATCTAAGTTTCCTATTGAGAGAGTAGTTTTTTAATAATCTTAAGAAACTTAGCAGTTGGAAAAATCTCAAGGTGTTTCTCAAAATTTGGATCAGTAACTACCTAGTGCCTCTCAAAAGAAACCTGCAGTTTCAAACTCTATTAATTGCTATTTTTCACTTAACTAGTAGCAAAGTGATCAGAATTAACTTACTTAGCAATAAATGCACTAATAACTACGTTAACAGGAGGAGAGAGAAATAATAAACAGAAGTGGCTATGGAGGAGATAATAACGGAAAATCCAGTGCTGACAGAAACAGTAATTATAATCACAGGAGCGAGAAGCATACAAATGATCACCTCGCCTAAGACTTGCCTCCAGATCAGTTATGTTAAAAGCATTTTTTGATTCTTAAGTTTGATTTGAATTCGCATGCTGCGAACTACTCATTATATAATTAAGCTTACTTTCCTTATTTATAAGTCCTAGCAAGCAGAGATACAAGCTCCACAGCAGTAAAAGCTCTTGGAGTTAGAGTCTAATTTTTTATTGGCCAAGAAAACCTTTTGAATGCGGGAGGAATTAAAACCTTCTTTTTTAAATTTGGGAGGAGGATGGGTTAAAGAAGATAAATTAGGCTAGGAAGAAGCAAATACCAGACTTGAAAAAGAAGAATGATGAGAAGTTTTAGAAGCAGCTGCAAAAGGAGCAGAAAGCCAATGGACAAGTGAGGTAAAACTAGTCTTCCAACTTTGAAAAGCGATAGAAGCAACTCATGGATATCAAGCAACGCCAACTTGAAGTGGCAGAGTAAAAGAAGCAAGAAGCAGAGATGAATCAATTAAAATACTATATAGTATCAATCATAATTTGAGAGATGTTGAAGGTGAATATAAAGCAGGCGTAATAGCTGAAAGCTATAATGGAATACGAGCACTTGATGATGGCTCAAGAGAAGAAGAGCCAACTCAGATCTTAGAAAGAGCAAGCTCAAATCAGAATATCCTCTTTCTTGCTAGAAAAACATTAAAAGGCAAGGGAGGAGACTCGGCACAAGATGGAATCAGAGAAGAAGGTACTCAAGGATTATGAAATGGAAGCACACTAGCTCATTGAATTACTCATTACTTGTTCTTAAAAGCTAGAGTTATACGAGGCTGAACTTTTGAGGAAGCTTCAGGAGACTCAAATGAGAGAGAAGAACGCTTTCGGGCAGTTGGAAAGCGCTATGATTAAAGCAGCAATTCCTAAGAAGATGAGAGTGGGCGCTAACCAGAGCCAATATAAATTTAAACACTTTGCTATTTAAATATTCAGAGGGAAGTGGACGAACCCAATCAAATCATGTGAGTGTCAGGAGCTCACAGGAAATCAATCTCCCAGCCATTCAAAAGCGCAGCAACCCCAATAAGCAACTATTATTTATAGCAGTGGAATAAAAATAACTTTAAAGTCAATTTTAAGGAATATATATTCAGGAGAAAAATGTTAAAGAGAGAGAGAAGTAATCTAGCTAGATATTGTTTGAAGTTTTATTTCGGATTTTGAAGTGAAGAGTAATAGTTTGAAGACTTTATTTTTTAATAGCTTGTCTATTAGATATCTAAGAGAGGGAAATCTTAATTGAAGGAATGAAGAATTGAAGAGTTTGAGCCTTTACTATAATATATTGAGGATAATTAATTATAGAATTAGAAGTAAACATCATGGTAGATTTTCAATACGGAGGAGAGATGGGGTTGTCTTAATAAGCGAGTGAAGTCTACTATAACAAGACTCTTATAGACAGCTATATAGAGCAGAAGTCATATTCTGTGGATCTTAAACAAGATAAAAAAATAAGTCTATATAAAAATAGTTATCATGGTTTTTGTGGTAAGTTAATCTTTGTCAGATTTTGAAGTGAGAAATCCATGGTAATTAGAATCCTTTTTGTGATTTCGAAATTATTGGCTTCCTTTAGGATAATAACTGCAACCATAATGATCTTCGCCATGAAGATTGGCTTTGCTATGTTTGAAGTAGGCTCAGTCAGAGAGAAAAATACTCCCCAAATATTTTGCCTTCTAAACTTTTATAAATACCTCAAATATCTTGCTAAAGTACTCAATCGACTTCTTCATGGGCGTGACTGCCTTCTACTTAATCGGCTACGCCTTGAAGTGCGATCAGAGAGGTGGAATAATCGGGAATGGAAAGTTTGCTGGAGTTAACTTCACAAGTAAGGACTAGCTGCAGTTCCTTTTCGACTTCTCCTTCTGTGCAACTAGCATCACCATCGTCAGTTGCTCAATCAATCTATAATGCTTAATAGATAAATTTAATTTAAAGATACTTTGAATGGCAGAGTGAGTATATGCTGACGCTTATCTGTTCTTCTCGCTGCTGATGACAGGAGTGATTTCCATATCTCAGCAGGCTAGGCATGGAACGAGGGCTGGCTCAACAGTATAGGATTCCTCGACTACTTACACTTGGTGGATGGCGTGGCTTGCCTAGTTGGCACTATCATGCTTGGCCCCAGACTGGGCATCTTTGAGCACAGACTCTATCATAACGAGTCTTAAATGGATGACTACATTTTCATTTCATTTAAGTTTGAGGGAAAAACCTAGAAGATGAGTTAGAAGTCGAGCGACCCAATTCAAAACTTCATCCACGACATCAACAAGATCAAGGGGATGTAGTAAAACGAGAAAATTGGTGTTAATAATCCACAGAGGCGACAGAAAGATGAGGGAGGTAGAGGAACTGGCGAGCACTCGCCTAGGAGGGGAAAGTGAGAGCCAGTGAGAGAATTAGAGAGATATCTATGCTACAAGGGACATCAGATCTATCTCATAAATTAGAATGCTTTTATTTGAGTACTATCTCAGATAAAGTTTATACAGTCGAGCATTTTTGAATTATGAAATATTGATTTTATTTTCCGATGGCGAGAAGAGTAGAGCTGTTCAAGAGAGATCACCCAGAGTTCAAGAGCTCGCCTGGAAACATGGTGACTCACTTCATTAAGCTGTATGGCTTCAACTTCGACGAAATGTTCCAATATTCCTCCATGCTTTTATAGTAAGTGGAGGTTACATGTTGTGGGTGTACTGGCTGTTCTTCAACGGAGTGGCAGGCAATTCTCTAGCATGCCTCGAATAATATCATTCAACAGACCATCATGAAAGAAATAATTGCTCAAATAAATAGCTAGGAGAAAATTTAGATGAACACTATGATATCAGGGTCAGTGAGCTCCCTGCTCGTGTTTTACTTTCATCCTTAGCTTTTGAGAGCCAACAGGAAGAAACTGCACGATCAGAGCCCAGTAAACTTAGTGAATGGGTTACTGGCTAATCTCTATAACAAGCTCAGCCAACAATTTAATAAACAGTAATATTAAATAATTTATATATTTGTTCAATGTGGCAAATCATGGTGCTTTTGTGATAGGGATAATTTGAGGGTTGGTGTTTATGATAGCCAGTATCATTTAGAACAAACTTAGAATTGATGATCCTCTGCACTCAAATTCATGGCATGTGTGGACTGTGGGGAGTTATTATAAAAGGCATATTTATTTTATAGTTCTTGCTATTGGCTTTTTCGACAAGGACAAGGGGCTTGTATACACTTAGGATTGGCACTAACTGGGCATCCAGGCAATAGGCTCTGTGGCCTTGATCCTGTAGTCAGGCCTGATATCGTTTCCCTTTTTCTACGCTCTAAAGAAAATAAACAAGCAGAGAGTTGCACCAATTTACGAAATCATTGGCCTGGATACCCTCATGCATGAGGAGATTGATAAGTTAAAACATAATTTTATGAACGCATATTTTTTATAAGCTCACCTATATCTCAGACTCGTCATGGGAGATCCTAGATCACCAGAAGCAGCAGAAGATACTCAGATAGGAGAGCGTCACTCAAAATCATTCTAGCAGCATGTTTTAAGCATATATTATAATTCTTGAGAAGCATAGTTTCTTAAAGCTCTCCTTCGAGGAGGACAAGCGGAGGAAGTCAGTCACCACTTCCCAGAGTGAAAAACCTAACTTTATAAAGAAAAGTGAATGAGATTAAGATAATATCAACTATAAAAGCCGAAGTTAATTATCAAAGTTACCTTTCACTAATTAATAACTAACAAAATTATAAATTGGATTTTATAAAGTAAAATTAGCAATAAATGTTAGCAGAATAACTATTCGGCTCAGCAGATAATCGACTGCAAAACTTAACAATTCTAATTATATTTTGACTGCTTTAAATGGATGAGGCTCCGTTTAACAGGTCTGAATACCACAGCTAGTCAGATGTAGATTCTCTAATGAATAAACTCTATGACGACGTAGATCTTGTGTGGACACTAGTGTGTTCAATCTTCATTTTCCTAATGCAAATGGGTTTCGCCATGTTAGAAGCAGGCACAGTCATACTTAAAAACTCCTCAAACATTTTACTAAAGAATATGCTTGACACCTATGTGGGAGCGATTAGCTATTACTTAGTTGGCTATGGTATTGCAAAAAACGCACAGGGAGGGGTGATTGGAAAGGCTTCCTTCGCATCTATGAACTTCACTCAGAAGGATTACCTATATTGGATCTATCAGTACTCTGTCTGCTCAAAAATAATTACTATCGTTGCTGGTAGCTTGGCAGAGAGGACATTCGTGGACAATTACATGTTCTTTGCAATGGTTATGACTGCTATCATCTACCAGTGGTAGCTTCATGGACTATCGGAGGTGGTTGGTTGCACTATTATGGCTTTAAAGATTTTGGTGGGGCAGACTTTGTTCACCTACTGGGGGAGTAAGTGGACTCGTCGGTACTATAATCATTGGGCCCCGACTTGGGATATTCGGTTAGTCTGGTAACCATGCTGGATAATAGAATTCTCTGTACTCTAGTAGACTTTAAAACTAATACACCTCTACTGATCAGTCTGATTCGAACAAGTTTTTCTGAAGCAACGGTGGTAGAAATAAAGGCAGGGCTTTTAAGAATAGGAAACCAAGTGACTTCTCTTAGGGATAGAAGTTCGAGCACAACTCTAATGCTGCGCAGGAGGACTTTTAACTCAAGGACATAAACATTTCCTTTATCTTTGTTCATACTTAGACATAATATCCAAAGCGAAGTCAAGAAAGATGTCTATAGATGAATCAGACATCGGGAAAGGGCTTTAAGAGGCAGGGTATGATGATGACTTAAAGGACATAGAGCAAATGCAAAGTGAAATCGTTATCAAGAACAGGCGCTCCTATAGCATCGTCTCCCAGGATCAAAGCTTCTTGAATAAAAAGAACGATATTTTGGAGAACGATGAACCAACTAAGAGAAAGTTAGAGCATGAATTTAAACAACTTCATTTGCCAGTGCTATCACCTGAACACAACCCCAATGAAATGCAATACAACGATGAACCTTACGATTTTAAGGAGGAGTAGTCTGCATCAGTACCTAAATTCCACTATAATCCAGTTGCTATGAAGACAGAACTTAATGGCTGCATGGATTTTGTTAGAACTGGTAAGGGAGCTATGGCTCTCTATTTCTAAGCCCTAGATTAAAAGAGAAGATGGAAAAGATTAGAGAGAAGTTCCCAGAGTTCAAATTGGTGGATGATAGGCAGCTTAAGCAAATTTTAGATCTCTATGATAAAAAACATCAGCTTTTAGACCTAACAGCGTTCCTTTGATAGTACAAGGGACTCTCTTCCTTTGGATATGCTAGCTTATCTTTATATGTTTGATCAAGCATGGGAATAACTTTTAAGAAGACTAGCATCTTGCCTTAGAAAGTGATTATGAATACAATCATCTCCTCAAGAGCATCTTGCGTGAGTGTGTTTTTGTTTTGACCTTTGATAATGGGAAATAGTGACTTGACTAACCGATATCCAGTGCAATCAACTTGAAATTAACTGATAGTTGGATTAGTTTTTATCACTAGAAGAGCAGACACTGTTGAGCCTTGGCACTACCTGGCTTGTAGGCTTTTGATCCATCTCAAGATAGATGACTTAGAAATTAAAGTATAACATTGTAATTGACCCTCTTGAGGCTGCTTAGATACACGCTTTCTGTGGATTATGGGGTGTGCTCTCTGTAGGTCTTTTCCACAATTAGTAAGGCCTCTTCTTTACGGGAAACGGCTCCTTACTTCTAGCCTAATTTTATGGATGCGTTGCAATTTCCATCTGGTCAGCTGGCATAAGCTTTGCTACTTCTTCACTCTGAAGAACCTCAATAAATTAACTACTCCTTAACCATATTTTAATTAAAATTTAGAGTGGGACACATCTATGAGATCACAGGGATCGACGTGCTGATGCATGGTGACACTGACCTACTCAGCAACGATATGATCAATAAAATAGAGCAGAAATAGAGAGAGCATGCTAACAGAAATCACAAACAGTAACCAAGCTAAAGATGATTTGATTATATTCCACTCATCATTTTCTCAACTATGTCAAAGAGTTTAAAATTTCTCTAAAATGTTGGGAGAATTAGTAATTAAAGAAATGAGAAACTTATATAGCACAATTTACATCGCATCAGTAAAGGAGATCGATAACATGTTCAAGCTAGTTGATGATCCTATCAACACAGCCTGGATCTAAATTTATTTAAAATATACTTTATTGCTGCTAACTTCTTCGATTATGATTCTGATGAATGAAATAGGATTCGCTCTGTTGGAGTCTGGGTCAGTGAGAAATAAGAACGCAGCCAACGTGTTGGTGAAAAACGTAATAGACACATTTAGTGGTGCGATAGTGTTCTACATATCAGGCTATGGTCTCATGCAGGACTAGCAAAGTGGAATAATAGGCCAAGGTAAATTTCATTTTATACTTTATTTCTTCCATCGTTTAATTTATGGGTCAGCAGTGCTGACTACACTCGATGGATCTTCCTCTTTAGCTTCTGTGCAAGCTGCACTACACTTGTGAGTGGCAGTATTGCTGAGCGAACCTATATGGATACCTATGTAGTCTACTCCATGATTATGACTGGCTTTATATAGCCAGTGAATGCTGGCTGGGCCTGGGGAGGTGGCTTCCTTCAGAGAACAGGGTTCCATTACTTTGCGGGAAGCGGATGCGTGCATCTGATTGGAGGAGCTGCGTGGTTTTGGAGGGATTGGTTTCTTCGATCGTACTCACATAGAGAAACTGACAGAGGAGGAGATTAAAGCCAGGAAACGAATGAGTTCCAAAGTTAGGTCGATAGGTGGGGATCGATCGGTTGAGGATGTAAAAATCAGCTTCGCAGAATCATAAGCCTTTCCTATGTGTAGGAGGATTAAGATTTTCAAGAGGAAGCTAAAGGAATTTGAAAAGCTAAAGGATAAAACAGTCAAGCATATGATCCTCATCTACGATCATAACCTAAAGCAAAATTTTTAGTAAACAAAGTGTAAAGAAGAAGATGTAATTTTTGGAAATTTTTGAAAGAGGATACAGATCAATGACGAATATGGAATAGGGTCTCTGCTTTTGTGGATCGCTTGGTTCTTCTTCAATGGCTCTTCAGCCTATTCCATAACAGAGTTAAACTCAGCCAATATTCCGCAAAAGATCATACTAAATACTTTGCTCTGTGGAACTGTCTCCGCACTTGTGGTCTTCACTTTCAAACCTTACTTCATGAGTAAGGTGAGTCCAGTTAACAACTTTAACCCTGCTAATTCATCAATGGATTACTAGCTGGTCACGTTGCTATAACAGGTCCTTGCAATAATTGCATTAAATAAGTTTTAAGATAATTATTTCAAATTTGAAATTAATGTAGAACCGTATGCAGCCTCAGCTATAGGATTAATCAGTGGCTTTTGGTATATATTCAGCTGTTGGGTGATGGTAAAGCTGAAAGTTGACGACCCTGTCGATGCAACTATGATCCATGCCTTTTGTGGTTTGCTTGGCTTGGTGCCAGTTGGATTATTCGATGTAGACAAGGGTCTCTTATACACTGGCAACGCCTAGCAACTTGGCATTTAGCTTTTGGGAGCGCTCTCTAAATCAAATCAAGAATCCATTTGTTAAGTCATTCATTCATATGTGTTTATTCCTGTGGATTTCAGTGGTTTCATTCCCCTACTTCTACTACATAAACAAAAACAAGCGACTGAGGGTGCCCGCCATCTTAGAAATCATAGGACTTGACAATATGCTCCATGAGGAGAGCTCAAAGATCAAGTTTGTCGCGTCTGACCAGTCAGAGGACAACAATCAATTCTCATTCATAGCAAGTAAAGTTTTCGTTTTCAATCTAGGCAAGCAGGATCAAGACACGTAGAATTAAGACAACTTGGATGAGGGCTAGAATTACATAAATCCAAATGATAACACTTTCGAGCTGATGAGGTCGGTGGTGTTAGCTGGAGACTTCGGCCGAATGCATTTAACTAATCACCAGTATTCGGGTACGCACAAATACGAGAGCGCTCATTTGGGAGAGTTAACACCCAAGGTATCAAACGACCTCGGCGAAGAACTGTAGATCAAAGAGAATTCTTACTAAGGTGCAATTTTGTGTTAAGAGTTAATGTATTTCTATTTGCAGTTGAATGAGAAAGCACGAGGTAAGAGGAGAGTCGGAATAACTAGAGACAGTTTGCTAATTAATTTTCCAAGCCATCGATCGTCCCTTCACAGCTATTGAGTTATCAAAGACAAGACAAGTTTAGTGAAGTTGAGCCTACCTAATTTTCGCAGTATCTTCATTCAGAAAGTGCACTTGACAAGAATCTTAAGGAACCTGAACTTTAAATTTTGATAATCCTATTCACATTTTTAAATGACTTCTAAGTTCCTCATCATCATCTTCTATAAGTGCAGAGCTTTCAAGTAGCGAAGAAGAAAAGGAATCTAAAATTGATATATTCTCTCTAATTTAATGAATGAAACTAATCAATGTGAAGGCACATGGCTAAATCTAATTGGGACACTTACTCTCTATAAACTCCAATTCTCTCCTCCTATAAGATATATGTAATCTAGTAATTCTAATATATAACAACAGTATCAACTAACACAACCACCCACCTCCTACAACATCAACAGCCTGTAAATATAACCATGACTATGTTGACACCAAGCAAGCAGCTCACAGATTATATGATATCTTGGGAAGGATATTATCTCACTCATTCTATTAAAGGGTTTTCTATTATTCCACTATCAACAAGACAAGCGGCTCAACAAATTGCTTTTAGTTGACCTGTCAATTATCAATTGCTATTCTTTAGAGATATTTTCATAAACATTATTCATCATTTCTAACACCAATTTACTGGCAGTCAAATGATTCCTAATTTAATGAATTATAGGTTTATTATTGCAGAAATAAAATATAGCACACAATAATAAGAAGCAAGAAATTTTTGCAACCCCCATTTATCATTATCTCAGCTACTAAGCAACTACTTCTTCAAATGTCTCTGCTATTGACTAACTAAAACCTGGTAATCCCATTTTGTCTTGAATTCTTTGCTCTTAACGTTTGTAATTAGAAAAAACTGGAACTCAGATCTCAGCAGCCCAGCCCAGTGAATCTGAAGCCATCTCGTGCTCTGAATTCCTAACTCAATTCCACTCACAAGGATCAGCAATAGCAACCTTAGAAGCACTATCTTCAAGAAGCTCTCCTCAGGAGCCAACTGCAGGACGAATAAATCCTGTAGGCCATGCAAAAAGCAAGCCGGGTCAAGGTGAAAGTGAAGCAGCTGCTCAAGAACATCGACGTGGAGCACAGCGAGTACGTGATGCTGCAGCTCTTTGACGACATCCTCAAGATGCATCACATCGCACTCAAGGACGGTGACAGACAGAGACTCAGATAGAAGTTTGTAAAGGGTGCTGTAGGCACCGAGAAGATCCTCTACAAGAAGGCAGTGCCCGCACTTACTCTAGATATCACTATCTTGAACTAAAAGCTTAGCGAGGGTTAGCTTCCTCAGTGGATTCTCAGAGACCTCAAGAAGCTTTAGGATTCAAGAGGTGACCAAGATTTGTAGAATGTCTTTTGGTGTATCTTTTAAGATAAAAAGGTACAGTCAATCAAGAATTTCCTGAACAGTGAGTACTCTCCAAGAGTGGCCAAGAAGCTGGATAATCTAAGTCTGCTTTCAGGCTTCAGCAGACTCTTCAGCAAGAATGAAACTGCTGTAGTCAACAACAATAGACTATAGTCAGTAGTGATTTAATTCTTCCTTTAATAGAGCGAATTCAAGGACGAGTAGAAGTCTAATAAACGATAGTCAGGTGCAGATAGCAGAGAATGAAAATAGCCAAGGGAATATAAACGCTCTTAATTTACAAATTAACAACAAGTCCTTTGAATATAAATAGTTATTTTTAGTTCAATGTAGAAGAGATTAAAAAGATACTGCCCTCCTCTAAAATGAGGGGCCGCATATTTTATTTCTTTATCAATTCCAAAGAACCAATTTGAGGCAATTAACCTGTTCTCAAAGACAAAGCTAGCTCCACTTGATAATAACTAAAAGGCTTTTTACACAGTCATGAATGAAAATTTCAAATTCTATCCTGGAAATAATCCGAAGACAGTGCAGCATAAGACTCAGCAGGTGCTGGTCTTTCATCAGAAGATAGCTCAGATTCATGAGCAAGAGCCTCATCGTTTCAAAAATATTACTGATCTGTAAGTTACTCGTTACTTATGTTAGAGTTTAGATTGAGGGCGATTCAGACCGCCGGAGTGGACATCAGGAAACTGGAGATGTTCAGGAACAAGCTCTTTACTAAGAGCGAGATCCCCATTGAGGAATTATAATAAAGAATATAAGAGCATGTATTTTTGAATTCAAGTCAATCTTAAGCTTCACCTTAAATTTGCCACAGCAGAGGAGCCACATAATAGAAGAGTTAGTTGGGCTATTCACCTCGTCAACCACAAAGAAACTAAATTTAAGTGAACTCTTTATTCTTTTTATATAACTGTCTAGGAAAACAATTCTAAGGCTTCTCAGCAGCAGAGGAGAAAGAGCATATCTTCGCAACCAGACTCTTTTTCAAAGACAGAAATAGATAACTTCTTCAACCTGTGCCACTACTGACCAGTCCAGGTCAAGAGAGACTCCAACGAGTCCACTAACATGTACAAGGTGAAAATAAAAAGTTAATTATGAACTTTATTTTGTTAGGTGTTCACTGGTACTCAGGCATAGGACTTTAACAGTTCTTTGGAGTTCCACAAGACTCACTCACAGCTGGTGAAGAGCGACATCTACAGGCTGTACTAGATGATATGGACCAAGGTTCACGAGAAGTTCGACAAGATCAACCACGCCTACAAGTTTTTTGCCTGCCTCACCACCAGCTAGATAAACTAAATATATTAAACTATTATATTCTTTTCTTTATTGATCTCTTTCAATGACTTTGTGATTGGACTGGACAATCTGAGGTTGAAGCTGACAACGAAGGATATCTCTGACGTGTTTGAGAGTCTCGACCAGGACCGCGATGGGTACATCAGCTATTTGGAATTCTGCAACCTAGCGGAGGAAAGAAGGCGAGGCATCGACCCCTTCTAAAACAGCCACATGAAGCGAGCGAAGGAGTTCTATGACAAACACAGAGTCACTGGCATGCAGGGCTCTCCAGACAAATCAAATAATCTTTGAGTAAAATTAATAATCAGTCCTTAGGTGATACGGGTCTGGTTAAGAGTGACCATCAAGAGGAGTTCAATCAAAAGTTTGGGAACATTTTGCAGCAGCTGCCTAAGATGAGAAAGACCACTATTGGGCACCTAAGTGTGCTGCCACCTGAGATCAAGGACCCCGATGAGGGCAAGATCTCAGTAGAGAAAGACTACATGCTGAACACAATAGGCATGCACAGAGACTTTAAGCACCGGCAACTAACCAGACTACAAAAGATCTCCTCGCCTGACTGACACGGCAAGTAAACTTTGGCCTCAGACAACATCCACGAGATTCTCTCTCATTCTTTCTCGCCCCGACTGGTGTAGCACCCTGGTGACTTCCATGAGAGGATGGCTCGCTATCACCCAAAGGCGCTCAACTAACTTAACTAAACTATCTCATACAAGACGAGTGAGTTCAAGGATAAAGGAACCAAGGGTAAGATCTTCAAAAACTTCCACACAAAGACAAGTCAGCTCAGAGAAAGCAAGGCCAAGAAGCAGAGAGATAAGTCTCTCACGCTTGAAGTGGTCGCACATTAATGATGCAATCATTTAACACATGAAGCAATTCAAAGCAATAATTACTGATTAAATTTAAGTAGCATTTCTCTTCTCATCATGTTGATGATGCTGAATTTTGACAAATTTAAATAAGAAATTCGCAAAAATAAAAGGCACGTGGCTATTTAACTAATTTAATTAAAGCCAAAGTAATTTATAATTTTATCAACAAGTGACGGCCATGGATAAAAATTTGGAAATAATCACGAAGAATCAACCATCATACAACTCATGACTGCAAGCCTTATTGAGTAGGTTTTGCCACAGGCACTCAGGAATCCTTCACTGGGACATTTGAGGATCGTTTTCAGAACTATGAACGAGGTCTTAAAGAGACACTAAGAGATCATTCAAAATATTCAAATCACTTCACTTTCACATGCTTAAAAGTTATTATTTTCTTAATAAGCCCCAAAAGAGGTGACAACCAATCCCTGTCAGCTCCTTGCAAGCATTCTCGCAAATTTCAAGAACATCCTTGCTCTCCTGAAGTCTCAAGTGCTTTTGAATTTGCTGCAATGTGACCTGAGCTATCTAATATCTTACAATAATATGACGCTTAAGTTAGGCTATCTGGAGTGCTCTTGTTTTCTTTTTGATGAACTTGAGCTACAAATCAAAGAGATAGCTAGAATTGGCAAACCTCAAAAGCAGGGGAAGGGATTAAACAATGACGAAGAAGATGGAAACACTACACTTGGAGATTCTACCGCCTTCTCTGACTCTATGAATAATTTGAATCCTTATATTTGATGAATTTCCTGGCAACTGAATCAACTTAAGATGAGAGCCTAGAGATCAAGTTCTCTCAATCAGTACCAGAGATCAAGCTCTCTCCCTCAGGATAGGCTGGTGAACGTCAGCTGATAAATCTAGTGCTTTAGAAACTTACGCAGTTGCAGTACTTACGATACTTAGTCAAAGTGTTTCTAGAGGCAGGAGTTGAGAATATCAAGAACGAGAACTCTCTCCTCGACTTGAAGCTCAAGTTACTTATTCAAGGTTTCAGACAGCAAGACATCGATGGTTTTCTGGAACAGTACTTAAACTCATGCATACATTCATATTACACTATAATCAATTTAACTCAGGGGACAGTGAAAGTAAGAATTTCATAAAATTACAAAAACTTTGCTGCACTGACTACGACAGAAAAGGAGGAAAGTCTCATCTTCAATAATTTAAGAGTGCGCGGGATTTCTTCCCAGGGGTGAAGCAAGTAATTAAAGTCAAAAACTTAGAAGCCTTCGTTGAAAGGGATGCTAAGGAATTGAGCTAGATTAAGAAGCAGTTTCTCTATATTTGTATTGTGTATCTTTTCTAGGAGGGAGTAGAGGAACCAAGGACTTGGAATAGTTCTACTATAATCTCTATTTATCGACAGAGCAAGTTCCAATACTCATCAAAGACATTAAGAAATACTTCACTCTCATTGGAGCAGAATCTTGCGCTTTATTAGTTTCTCTAAAATATTTTAAGTTGTATTTATCTCATCAAAGTATTATTACCCCTAAATTCTGATGAGTAGAAGAAGGCACTTACTCCAGTTGAACACAGCAAGGAATTTAAAGCATACCTAAACAGCTCAAAGCACATAGTGGTCTCAGTTTTTTACCTCCTAGACTATCATTGCAAAGTTCCACTCAAGAACTACAGCTTTAGTATAAGCTTACTATCTAATGATAGTGAAGGGAATTTTAAGCTTGAGAGTAGCACCCCCAAATGCAAAACTCTTACCCTTTAAAATGTCAAAAAGCAATCATCCTATACACTCCAAGTAGAAAACTTAGAGATAGATAATTTAAGTTTAGAAGTGAATTAAATAAAAAATCAAGAAGTCTCTGATGAAAAAGATTAGAGCTAATAAAAACCAGCTTTAGCTAAAGGCAAGATCAAGCAAAATTATTTTTTTTAAAGCAACTCTTTTCTTGTAAGAAGAGAGAAGAAAGTATGTAGAATACTCTAAGAAGAGTCATTGAGCTACGATTTTAATTTTTCCATCATCCTCAGTAGATGAAGATCAGTTTAAGCTGCAGCTAACTCAATCAGAGGGCTTGTATAAAGATTTAAGTCTAAGTTATGTTTACACTGGCAATAACAAGCCATCCTTCTTTAAATTGGACGATAAGACATAATCCTATAGACTTGAGCAGCATGATTTTATGAACCTCTCTTCCAAGGTCTGCATCTTTGTTGAAGAGTGTGTTCATAGGGCCCAAGATGGAAAGATCCCTTGTATCAAGATAAAAGGAATGTTCTCTCATCTATTCATTTTACAGATAAATTTGAAGCCAAACAATTGTGAGAAGTACTCAAAGAGAATGAAGTTGGGTGATCGCTCAAAGCCAATTGTAATTGGCAGTTAATAGTAGACAGTAGACAGTGGGTTCTTAATTAGTTTAAGTGTTCGTTTTAAAGGTCAACTCAGAACACATAAGGAGTAGTAAGTTTCAGATCTCGAGAAACCATTGTGAAATCTTTCAAGATGCTTGGGGCTTCTGGTCCTTAAGAGACCTAAACTCAAGACACGCAACCTTCTTGTCTTGCTAGACTTTTGAAACTTATGAGCAAAGAAATAAGAAACTTAAAAATAAGCTCACTCAGAAGAGGCAGGCTCAAGATCAAAGCACAATCACAGAATTTGCTCACATTAATTCAGATGAGTCAAGTTAGAATTGCAAACAGCTTTTGAAGCCACTAAGTATCGACAGCAAGGATTTGATTTAGCACTCTCTCTCCAGTGATGCCTCCTCTTCCCTGAAGTTTGGCACGCCAGGTTCTCCCGGTCTGCCGATCAGAGTTATGTAGCTTGAAGACACTCTCAAGAACTAAGAGAAATAGAAGGTTTCTCACTTTGTAGATCCACTGCTTGATAGTATAATCTTAGGCACTGAGCAGAACTTAATGTCTCTCGGGCTCTCAAAATCTGCCGCCCTCTCAGGTGCAAAGCAGGGTTCCTCCACTGACTTAAGATTAGATTCCTCTATCTAAGTCAAGAAGGATAGGATTACCCGTGCTTATAATTGCTACTATTTTTGTTGATACTTATAATTAATTTCGTACCAAGAACCTCTTATAAATACCATCTAAATTCAAACAACCCTCTCTGAGGGTGAATAATAATAATCAAAACATAAACCTTAATCTTTTCAAATTAAATGAGGAAGATGACGACGAAGAAAAGTTGCATGCGATTGATAGTGAAACTGATTAATCCCCTTCTCAACAGCAAATAAATGAGAGAGTCATAAGGATTCAGAGCAAAATGCAGTTCATAATGAGCGACGTCAGACTTCTAATTAGCTTAGAGTGAGATAAATATTGTCATCTCTCCTCAATCATCAATATCAATACTCAGTAAATATGTAGATAGAATCCCAGTAAATTTTAATAAGTTTAATCGCCTTAACTATAAGAATTTCTTTATTTTTAAAAATGACATGTTTGCTTTCTTATTGTAAAACATTAGAGTTGGAAGAGTAAAATTGAGCAAGAGAGAGGTGATATTAAGTATTTTTTTCAAAGTAAATTAATACACATTTAAGCATAATTTGATGAGTTATTAGATAATAGGCGCCCAAAGTGGTGAGACTTGGCAAGAGAGTAACCCTCAGGCCCCACATCTACTGCTAAGCTAGTCTAACTAATAATGAACTAATATTACAAACAAACTTCAAACATGTCGAGCTGTCTCCCCCCTAGGGATGGCGTGTTGTAAATGGGCTCCACAACCTTTCGCATTTCATATATCGCGTTTAAGGATTAAATGAATGGAAGGGTTAGAAGTTAAGGCTAAAAAACGCGTCAATTAAACATATATAGGGTGGATGGGATGAAGGGGAATAGATAGTGTAGTGATGATTCTATGCATGAATCTCTCTCTCGCTTGCCGTCTCAAGGATCTCTTCTATTTGTCATCACTGTACCTACACAGGCGAGGCTATTTTCTCGGTTTTCAAGAATACAGCCTGGCTTCTCTTCACTGACTTGTCGCTAGAGAAATGAAAGTAAAAATATTGTGCTCATAAAGAGAAATAGAGGTCTTGAGAATTTTCTTTTGTGCTGGGTTGTTAGGGCAGTTGAGAATGGTGAGCAAATGAAGTCCACAATTTAATAAAAGAGTTATAGCTCTCTATTTGAATATACTTATAGGTATTCATTATAAGGCCTTATTATTACATAGGTATTATTAGGTGTTGGATAAACCCATTAGGAAAATAAAGAAGATATATTTGAATAAAAGTACTCTAAGTTAACTATTACTAAGAGAGAGGTCGGTGCCCCTGAACTCAGCTGGTTTGACTAGTCCTCACTTATTCAGAAGTCCGTCTTCACCAGATTATAATACTGAGTCGCTAAGGACGATCTCTCAAAATTTGGTCGCTCACTGGTAGGACTACTGGTTGAAATCTTATGACTAGTAGCTCTCCGAGAAACCTTTGCCATATGAAAATGTTGGAGTCAGAGATTCAAGTTAGTCGTTTATTTGAGCTTGGGTTTTTTGGAATAGGAAATTTTTAAGATTGAGAACGCTCACCTAGGGAGCGATTTAAAGCTACATTGGTGTGATTTGACCGTTGTTAGCTTGTGAGTTATTTTAAATCGTGGTCTGGTAAAGACTCTAAGAATTTGGTTAAGGCAGTTGGAGGCCGCCCATCTTCAAAAGAGATCCCATAATGAAAAAGCATATACTCAACATGAACATCTATAAATAAGTGGAGACTTGCTAAGGTTTTGGACATTGGCGAGGAAGGGGAGCTACTCTGTGGGAGTGAATTACTCGCTGCAAGTCGAAATATTGGGTGTCAAGAAAGGAGAAGTCTGATGTTGAAGTGGGATGCCCTCAGACTCCTGAACAGCTGTTTGCTGCTCGTTATGCACGGAGTCTGACACAAAGTGAGAGGCGTACAGAGAATCCAAGTCACTTCCGGCAAGGGGCAGAAGGACTGAGGCAGACTGAATCTAACTTGAGATATAAATTTCATAGTATAAGGGTTGAGGGTTTGGTGATATGAAGGATTAATATCTGGTACTTGCTTCATTTCCAAAGAGGCTAAGGAAATTAGATTCTTGCTGGGGAGCACTTTATGGATTAAAGCAACCACTTGCGCTTGTATAATTAGAAGCTGCAGCTGTGGCTGGCTCGTCCTCTATTAGCTCATCTTCGCATTCGTGAAGAATAGTTTGCCAAGGAACTAATCTGTAGGGGGACTCAAGGCAGCTGTTCTCAACTGAACCGAAGGTTATAAATGAACTTAAAGTTATAAATATAAGGATGATTAGTTGGCAGTCTGGTCATCAACGGCATTTTGAGCATTATTTAAAATCAGCTATTGACCTTCGCATTAGTCTTGGTACATAGGTCGGTCACCGAGTTTGTACTGAGTGACTTGGAGCACCTGGGACTTTGAAAGGGTGAAAGAACTGCGTGCCATGGGGATGCTGTTGCTCGGTCTATAATAACTTTTCAGATTATCGCTCAAATAATTTATTCCTCCCATCCTCCAATTCATGCATGAATTTATTGTATTTATTTGCAACAGGTTGATGGGTTTGTTTTGTAAAGGCTTACTTGATATATGGAGTTTTTGGCATCTGCGAAGGCTTGAAGGTCGACTCGTCTTGAATGGTCATCTTTCTGAGCTTCTTTTCAATTTGCTTGGTGCTCTTCTGAGCTCCGCTCGATTTGAGATTGAAACTGCCGCTGCTGAACATCATAATGGTGGGTGCCTTGGTTGGAACAGTCAGTTCAGAGGGGGCAATACAAATGCAAAAATATAATATTCTTAGAATGAAATAGTTATGTGTATATTTGTGAATGTGTGTGAATAGTGGAGTAAGTTGGATCCATTCTTATTTATTGTAAAGTTATTATTTAATATTATTATTCCCTTAATAGCGACCTCAAATGCATCTCTCGCTCTCCCGCTGCTATATTAAATATCAACCCCTCTATCCCTGGTCCTATCCCAACAAATATAATAGATCTCATTCTATATTCATATGTGTATTTGCGCAATAATTAAATGTGCTTTAATCAGTAAATTGGAAGAATAAAGCCTTAATAGAAAAATGATTCGAATTATAATAATCTCGAATTAAATAATTATGTATAGTATATTTATGATTATATTTTTTGGAATAATAAGAGGTTTGAGATAAAAAAAAGATTTGAGAGTGTCGGTTAGCATCGCCCTTTGAGAGCGCAGTGCTATTTGCGAGGATGATGGAAACCCGCTGTAATCTTCACAGGATTCATTAAAAACTCATCTCTCATATTCCTGTCTTAGTTTATTGTCTTCATTGACAAAGATATGCAGAGAATAAATTTTCGGAATTTGGAAATCAACTCAGGTATATATTTTAAATTACTAATCACTAAGAATCTTTTAGAGGGAGGAAGTTAAAGGGGGTTGGGTAAAAACAATAGATGAAGGTTAGGAATACAAGTCATAGCTTGCAAGATATTTACTAATCACAACTATTAGTTTGAAAAAGTAAGTGAGGGTATATTTATAGTCAGGTCAAGTTTCTGATCAATCACTAAAGCCGAAGCCTTAAATATCGAATCAAACTTGTCATCATCTAACACCCACAAGCTTGTCAAAGGTACACAAATGGAAGCCATCTGAGATCTCTTAGATTGCTTCTCTAACTCACAAAGATACTTGGAAATGAGAACTGCTACTAAACTGATAAGATTAGTTGTCGCCCTCATTTTCAAGCACCTTAGTAGTAAGTAATGTAATTTATTTTATTAATTATAAACTCTGACTCTCTCTGAATTACATATGTGTAAGGATAGTCTATCTCATCATCTGAGTTATAGAATCCTTCTAGCTCTTCATCATCTCCTCCGGGATAAATCTCCTTCTGCCTGTCGATGTAAATCTCTCCTCCCTTGTTGACGATCACATCGATCTGTTCCATGGTCTTGGCTGAGACCTTGTCGCTCACTCCAACCCAGTTACGCTTCTCTTTACCTCCTGCATTTAAGCCTTAGTAGGGCTTGAGGCAGTGAGATCAGTCTGGGTCATTCTGCGGCCCGCCTAGGTTTGAGACTTGCCGAACCTGTTCTTGAGAGCCTCTCTGGCCTCCTTCACAGCGCTGTCGTCATCCTCTTCTTCCCCATCTCATTCTACAGTCGCCGTAGAACTTCTCGCATACTTGTCTTCACTTTACACTATGCCGCTCTTCTCCTTGAGCTTCTTAGCCTTGGCTGTCTGGTCAAATCGCTTCATCTACTTTGGTCCTTCTAGTTCCTTGGTCTTGGCTTCCCATCTTCGCCAAAGCGCTTAGAAATGACCATCGAACTGAGTGGGTTATTCCAGGAATTCTTAGCCGTCCTTGGTCAGTGAAGGATACACCTTAGTCACGAACTCATACAGCATCAAGTCAAGTAACCCCCCAAAAAAATGTATCTATGGCTTTTGAATATAACTTATCTGACCAGATTTAGTTCTTCGACGAAGGCGAGCTGGAGAATTTCTTTGTAGACGACTGCGAAGACGAGGTTAAGATCGTTCTAGACCTTCCACTTGAGCACGAATTCCGAGTGAGTGAACTGCGGCTGCGAGGTCTTCTCCTCGAGTAGGATGGATTTGATAAACAGGTTGAGCAGGTCCAGTCGAAGCTCGCAGAAGGCCTTGAACCATAGCACAGCGCCTCCAGTTGTGAATATGCATACGAAGTCGAACATCTCTCTTCTAGTCAAATAAATTAAAATCATAGTAAGTCAAATTCATAAATTTTAGTGTTAGCTGATTGAAAAACCTTTTTGGTAGGGATAAAAATGGAAGTAGTATTAAAATTATTACAAATTATAATAAAAAGTCACAAATATAATCAGGAGAGAGAGCTGTAAGGGTTTTTAAGCTCAGGAATTTCATGTGGCAAATTTATGATTAGGATTTTCCAAAGGGGCGAAAATGTAGATGCATAAAAGCCATCATCATTTAATTGAAAGAGAATAAAAGGTTTAAATAAGTAATGACA
Organism: Tetmemena sp. SeJ-2015; assembly: GCA_027382625.1. NCBI lineage: Eukaryota > Ciliophora > Spirotrichea > Sporadotrichida > Oxytrichidae > Tetmemena > Tetmemena sp. SeJ-2015. The sequence goes on along the minus strand of JAJKFJ010021971.1, from coordinate 41,875 downwards.
ATCAAGCTTCGCAAAGTAGATCTAGTCCTTAAGAACAATTTAAAGACTCAAACTTCTCTCTGCACTTGAGATTGAGATTCCATTTTCAGTGAACAAATCCATCAACTTAATCGTGTTAGTGCTCTTGTATATTTAAAGCCTGAGACCAGTGAACTCACTGCTCACATTGGAATAGCTCCTCAAAATTCGTACTTGCCGAATCTGGCTTGCTTAGACTTCTCGAGGAGTTGATTGGCCAGGGTGTTAACTTTATCCTCAGTGGGCATCTGAATGACTTTGGTCATGATCTGAGCGCTGGGGTTACACTGCTCGTAGCCCTGGTACTGGAGCTTCAACTTATGGAAGTCCAGGATGAGGTTGTGATCCTGAGCTGCCTTGGCTCCCACGTGGAGGGCGAGGCGAGTGTTATAGCAGGACTGGAGGCACTGCTGCTCCTCTGGCATGTTGTAGTAGAAGTCTGAGTTGAGGTATTTGAGCTTCTTGTTGTCGATGCTGCACTCGGACATACAGTTGTGGAAGAGCACGCGTCTGGTTGCCTCACGGTAAAGGTCACGCTCGTAGACCTCCTCTGACTCAAGGCTGATGGCGTGGATCTTCATCTGGTCTTCAGCTGAGCCACGAGTGATAAAAATATCACTTACTATCAGTAAGAATATATTTTTGAGAGTGGTATAGAACTCGTTCTTCTTTGAGTACATTTTTTACTTCTGCTCTGATTATTATTGTTTATAATTATAATTATTATCATGAATATGTGATTCAATCTCCACCTTCATCCTACGAAGCTTATGCGGTGTTATCTATATGAGGCTATTTTAAAATTGAACTCCAAAACTATTATAATAAGTGAATCATATAAATAAATATGTTGAGTCATCAAGTCAGCTAGAGTCTGGAGGTCAAGGATAGTAAGACAGTCCCTGTACTCTCGCAGGAAGATCAATACAACAGAAGAAGAGAAGAGCCGCTCTCAGATGGCGAGGCACTGACGGGTAGTCCCAAGAAGCAGCAGATTACAAAGCAGTCCCCTCCAAAGCAAAGCAGTAAGTTATTATAGGAAATAGATAAAAGACCCGAATGTTTTCTCTAGGCTTGAAATTGAGGAGCAATCAAATTGATTTTGCAACTGGGAGTTAATAAAAGCACCCTAACTATTCTCAAATAGATGATTATCAGATGGCCCTTTCACCAAAGACTGAAGTAAGCAGCAAGAGTCTAGGCGCTGTCTAAAGGACTAGCCTACCACAGTCAAATCTGAATGACAATGAGAAGCTGTTCCCTAACTCTGGATCCTTCTAAATTCCTTAGAACGGCAGCCTCATTGATAAAAGTAGTGGGGGCAGGGGTGGGTTAATCATTGGAAGTATTCGCAATAATTCAAATAGTAGAGCACTTGTCTTGGACCCCATCGACTCTTCCAAACTTACCAATAATAAAATTGGCTAGCACATTGATGGAGGAGCAGAGTCTTTATTTTATAATGCCTTCATCCACCTCCTAACATAAACTGAATCAGATTCTATAATAAGAGAGTGCACAGATCAGGCAAAACCACAACTTCAAGAGTCCAGAAGTGCCAATAGCAAACTTCATTAATTACCACTATGAATTTTTAAACTCCTTGGGTAGACTTGGTGAAAAAGAGCGAGGCAAGGATATTTTACAAAGTAAGACGCCCTCCAAGTTTCAATTAACCACGGCCTCTACTAAAATAATTGACACAAGCCAAGTAGACAAAATAATGTTACTATCATTTTTAAATATAGTAGACTCATTTAGCAATCAGAAGATGCAGTCACAGTAGAAGATGCTACTTGGCTCGATGGACCTGAGTCTAATTAAAAAGGAACTCAAGTAGCTTAAGAAGCTAAAAACAAATCTAAGAATCAATTACTACTAGTCCACATACATTTAATATCCTATTCTATATTTTATAATACTTGGGAAGGACATTTTTGGAAATGCCATAGAGTCAAAGTAAAGTGACTATCTACAGAGCATCAAAACAAGTGGTCTGGCAGCATTTGAAGGGATAAAGGAAGCCTAAATCTATTCAGCCAAGAATATCCAAGGAGGAAAGAGCTAATTTGTAAACTCAATACAGGGTTAAGCCGGCTAGAGTGCTCTCAATCTTCGAGAAGTCAAGAGCAGAAATTTATCTACCTCTCCTTATTATGTCATTTTCAATTTGCTAGGCAAGAACACAGAGGTAGTAAATGGAATAGGTCCTCTCGCAGGCTCTCTCTTTGGCCAAGGCGGCTCAAGCACTGGTGCAAATATCCTAGATCAACCTCTCAGAAGTTCAAAGCAACCTATATTGCATGTCTTAATCAATATGTGATTTATAAGATATCTCTTTTTCGTAAGCCACAAATTCATATGGAGTGAGCATAGCTCTCAATGGTCTCTACTTTCATAACGCAGCCCAAAACTCAGTCATTGAATAAAATCAGAAGTAGATCTCTACTATTCATATATGCAAACTCGTTAAATCTAAATCTCAAAGCATGTGAATCTATTGACTTAGTAAATTGAGGATCAACAGAAGGCAAATATCCAGCTTGCGCAAAGACTAATTCCTCACAAAAATAATCCTAAAGTCTCCTAGAATTCTCAACAGAACATTTCTCTTAATCAGTTGAGTGGGATAAATTGGATTATAATTTATTTTTATCTTCATTTGTATTAACCTCAGCAAGCTAGAACTAAGGCTTTCAATAAACGATGATGCATCAACAACATCTTTAAAAGCAAAAAGAGACACCTCAAACTAGCTAGTCATTCACACCTCAAAATCAGTACCTTATATTCCCTGATCTAAATTAAAACAGTTCTTCTTCTGAATAAGTGGAGAATTAAAAGAAGACTCAGCCCTTCAGTGCTGCATAAGTCCAAGCCAGTAAACTTGCTCATCAGAACACAGGCGGAATAGCCAGACATACTGATGACAGAGGTTTGGTTTATAAGAGCAAGGACAAGCTTCCAAAGAAGCAACTCACACCCTAAGTAATAAGTGAGCGCATGGATTTGTAAAGGGAGCACTTAACTCAATCCTAGATAGATGGCAAGATGAAGATCGACAAGCTTAATTTCCTGCTGGATTAAGACAAATAGATAGAACTCTATAACAAAAGTGAGCAGCTTACCTCCATAAACTCATCCTTAAGGAAGAGCAGGGATAATTACTATTCCTTTGGTGAGAAAAATATTGAAATGGCTGCAAATAATCAAGTGAGGCTGTCTACAGAGAGTCCTTTGAAAATGAAAATGCGGAGAGAGGCGAGTGATTTTGTAGACAAATAAAACTTAGCCCCTTTGAACTTAAGCTCTCAATCACTTACAACTGCTTATCAACCCTATAAATAGCAGCAACGGAAGGAAATGCAGTCCAACTCAGCTAATAATTCCCCGCTGAAGCAAAAGATTCAGCAACACCTACTTCTTCAAAGCAAGCAGAAAGAGACTTTAGCTTCCTCATCAGCACTTATAAGCCTTGCCAATAAATCTTAAGGAGGCTTGGGCCAAGTTGAGAAGTATTTATAAGGCTTCACATTCAGAAAACTCAACTTGATATGAGCTCAAACACTCAAAGCAAATAGGATAGCTTGAATGATATAAGGAACTCACAAATTAAGAATAACTAAGCTCAAAAACTAGAGTACAACAGTGTTTTGCAAAGGGCTAAAGCCTAATATCTTAACTCTAAAATGGCAAGTTAAAGTGGAAAAGTAAACTCTTCTTTTCAGAGCCCTTTTCCTAACTCTCCTTTTGATCAATCATAGGCGAAGAGATAGAAGGGGAAGCCGGAGGATGGAATTTAAATTAGAAAGAAACCTTGTAAATCTAAGGACTCTCAAGACACGAATTAGGTTAACTTTGACTCAAAGGAAAATACAAATGCCTTTATGAAGTTTGGCTTTTGCTCGAAGTAAGGGCAGTCTTCTTATATGAATAAAGTCAATCAAGATCGATATGTGGTGAAGCACAAGCTTTGTGGGATTGAGAATCTATATTTACTTGCAGTAGCAGATGGTCACGTAACAAATGGACATCTAGTTTCAAAGCATATCAAATAGGTCCTGGCAAACGTGCTAGAGTTTGAGGACAGAAGATTGATTCTCCAAAAATTTCCTAATTAAGATTAAAGTTAAGCTACACCCAACTCTTCCAGCTTCAAGTCTGTCTTCAATCTACATGAAAGTGAGAAATCGCAATTCTTCTAGTTAGTTCGTCAGCTCATGAGCAAGACTTTTAATAACGTGAATAGGCAAATTGAGACTCAGAGGTCGTTTGATGTTGACATGAGTGGAAGCACCTGAGTTTTGGCAATCTTGAGTCTAACCTTTGTGATAACTGCTAATTGCGGAGACTCGAGGTGCATTGTGATATCTTAGCAGGGAAACATTTTGATTCAGACCTCAGACCAGAAACCAAACAGGCCTGATGAATAGGCGAGAATTGAAAATCAATACAAGGGTAGAGTAAAGAGGTAGGGTGAGTTAAATGGTGAGGTGAGGCTTTTAATTAGAACTAACTGGATGACCAACCTTACCGAGTGTGGGCAAGAGATATTGACCTACCAGGGTTGGCTATGTCCAGATCCATCGGGGATTCGATGTCTAAGCCTTTAAGAGTAATCGCTGAATCTGAAACCATAATTTATGAAATCCCTTCTAAACTCAAACTCTGCAGTTTCCTAAGAGAACATAAACTTCAATTCTTCAAATCCCAAAATAAAAGAGGAGAAGGGATAAGGGCAGAAATCTTAAATGCCAAATTATATAGCTCTAGCTTCTGATGAGATATGGGATGTGATAGAGTCGGAGAAGTTGATTTAACTTATAGTTTAAAACTAGAACCAAGCTCTATAAAGCCAAAGACCCCTGCAGATAAAAGATTTAGCGAATTCAATTGTGCTGGATACTCATTCGTTGTGACTAGACGTCGATAACTATGGAATTAATTTACCAAAGCATTATAAACCAGAGGTGGATGATATAATTATAGTCCTCGGCTAATTTAACTTCAAACCTCAACCACTTAAAGTTGAGCAGCTATAAATTAATAATCCTGAATACAAGTAATGAAAAAATGCTATTTTATTGTTTCTAATTTTTAAAAGCAGTTTATTCAACAAAACCAAATGAAAATTCACTCTTTATTTATATCATTAAAGAAATTAAATTCAATCTTTTCTATGTGTCACATATTAGACTCAGAGCTGTTGATATACATTTTTAGTTATCTCCTCCTGTCGCTGATAAATATAAACATTAATTTTAATGATGATCCTATAGCACCTCCTCCGTTTATCATCATTCTGCTCTATCGCATGTGGTTCTGATACAAATCTCCATTCCTCTTGCTGATAAGCGAATTTAATTAAACAAACTTTATTTTTTAATTTATTTGTTTAATAAGTCTCTTATTCCCATCGATCATTCTGCTGCCTGCAACGCCTCCACTTTGACTCGATTCCTTGAGAGTCAAAAGATTTTTGGAACTCTGATGATGGACGGTCACATTTATATTGCCACTGCTCATGCTGATCGATTCAGTCTCATATCTAAGCTGATGGTTTTAGCTTTGCATATGGAAGGTGGTCTCGTTCTTAGAGTCTCTACCACCGCCTATGGATTGATACTACTCCACCTGCTCAGACCCTATATCAATAGTTCCTTACTCTCAAAAATTAAATAAGTTAAAGTTAAATCTAACCTTACTCCCTTTACGCTTTACCTTGGCTTTGAAACCTCTTCTGAAGTTCATAGTATTAGGACGCTGGTATTTCTTAACCTAAAAGGGGCCCTAAAAGAGAAGTGGGCAGAGACTTGCTGCCACTTCCCCACTTAACTTACCTGAGTGCTTTGGCTTGTTGCTGGTGCTTTACTGGTGACTCATAATTATAACGCAGACTATCTCTCTGCTGCTCTCCTATCATAGACTTAGCTAAGCCCTGCTGCTCCCATCATGTCCTCCTCATCAAAGACGCTTGACTGCAGACTCTTTCTTTTCCTGGTCTATAAGTTGCTCTTGTTCTTATTCTTCATCCATAGTCTCTGAGGATCTTAAGCTGTGATCAAGTTTTAAGGCAAGGAGAGATCTTTGAGCGTGGCAGGGATTTTGTTCCCACTAACCCAGACTTGTCCTAGAGTTGTATCTGCTGAGTCAGCTTTGAAGACTTCTCAAAGTTGGAGCACTCGTTCTGTCTCAGATTAATCTTCTTGGCTCGCTCAAAAGTCTTCTAATGCAGGAAGGGCGACTGCCATTTCTTATTCTAGAGCCTTTTTCAGCTCCTGGAAGTTGAAAAACCTCCCTTGGATTTGAAAGTATTAAGGATTAGTGTGGGCTTTGGGAGGATTCTATTATCAAGGGGGCAGAGCAGACTAGTTCAGTCTTTTGAAAATGAAAAAATCATAATAATTTAAGTTTGATGCTCCTGATGAAGCTGTGCAAAATTAATTGGCAAGGCTTCTTGATGATTTGTTGGTGAGAGCATCTGAGATGAAGCTATTGAGCTTCCCATTTTGCGAGCCCTGAAAATTTACTGAGTAAGATTGCCTTGAGGATTAGTTGAACTTAGGAGCACAATGTTTTAGCTGGTTGTACTCTCTCCAGCCACTGGTCTGCTTTGTAGAGAGTTCCTTTGACTGAGTACATCGCCAGTCCCACTGCTGGCCTTATCCTGACCTATGGAACTCTTTCTTCCTTTTTTGAGTTGCTAACTCTATCTCTATTTCTACTTCCGCTTCAAGCCATCTTGAGAGTTTCTAACCTTTGACTCTTTGGGTTGGTCTGTATGCTGCTGCTCAAGAGGTGGGCTTATTTACTTCATTTGGCTTAGAACTTCCTCAGAGGCGTTTTAGAGGTAAGCACCACATTTCTCCTACTTCTCTGCTCCACTCCGAGGTTTATATTCATCGCGACTCTGTCTTTACCTCCAAAGTAGCCACTCTATTAACTGCCTACTACTACAGTTTCAGGCAGCACACCCTAGCTGTTTAGTTGATTCTACTGATGGAATTTAACGCACTCTTTCTCAATGTTAAGTTTGAGGATGTGTGAGGAGATGGGAGTCTGGGAGAAGTCCCAGCTAGAGACCATGTTCTGAAGTTACTGAGTGTGCTTGTTAGTTTGATTGAGATGGCTTTGTAGAGGTGTCATTAGCTCCTGACATCAAATGATTGTTGTTCAAGATAGAAACCTAAGGGTAGTAGAAGTTCCTATTATTGTTGTAGTTGTTACCAATAGGTTTTGGGATTTTTCAATCTTAGATTAAGTTAGAGGTCACTCCTAGTTTTAGGATCTATATTTTGGGCTGAGGCAATCTCTGTGCCTAGAAACTGCCTCTCAAGGTTTATGAGCTGGTTTGGGTTTACCTTATTGGAATCATGGGTGTCTTAATTATAGTAGAGCTCTTATTAATTCTACTGGCCGCTTGCTTTGGAAGCTAGCTAGGATCTTCTCAACTACAGAAGGGTTTCTCTGTCTAATTGAAGCTGAGGAACGAGAGGGTGAGCCCTTGAAATGTATAAAAATTAGATTTATCTATAAAATGTAGAGTTCAAATTCATGAGCTGAAAGTCATTTAAGTTCTCTTAGTTCTAGTTCAAATAGCCATCAAGAACCTGAAGCTGCTGTAGATGCTGCGACATGGGAGAAAGTGGACTGCATCCCTAAGCTTAGTCTTGGTAGAGTTGAATCTCGATTGCTAGAATATTTTAAAAACATTTATTTCTTGATTGGTTTTGGATAACTTGTCAGGTTTCATAAGCAGAAGCTTCTCATCAACGAGCATAGTTCTCTGAAACTCTTGGGTGCTCTTTAGTATCTCTTTCAGCTCCTCAGGCATCTTACAAGTTGGGAAGAATGAAGCCTTGTAGCTTCTCAAATTTAAATAAATTAATAAAGAATACATACGAATTATTAATCTAAGGGCTTGTGGAAGATCTACTGATGCTGGATCTTCATCTATTTGAAAGCCTTGTCCTGTAAATGTTCCACATCCAGTTCCTTGAATTTATTGCACCGTCACGCGTATTCATGAGAACTCAGGCATCTCAATTCTCCAACTGTCAATGAGTGGTTTAATTAAGAGAAAAATATAATGCAATTTACCTTAGTTCAGTCTTTGCTAATGCTGAAGCATAGCGATGAGTGAGTTGATATTTGCTGGAGTTTAGAAGAAGAGCCAGTTAATCACATTTTCATCAGTCTCCTTGTCGACCACTCTGGCTTCTTTGGGCACATACTGCACATATTAAACTTACTCGAATTCAACATCCTTATTATTCTAATCTTCCACACCTGAATCCTGCAAAGGCTTTTGGTATTGTCTTCTCTTGCCTTGGCCAGCGCTCATCGTTCTATGATTGTATAAAGTTCTGCTAATTGGAAGCAAGTGGGATGAGAAATTCCATTTTCATCATCATCGTCTTCTTCATCATTAGGATTGGTCAAATAGTTATCCATTATCTCTCTTCCTTGGCTTCGAGGAGTAGAATTACCCTCCTATTAGGGTTTCAAAGAATGGTTCCTCTTCCCAAGATGCATTTGGTTCAAAGGCTGTGTGAGAGAGCTTTGATAATCGTTCTGATTTACTCTCCCGATATCTTTGGGGTTGAGAGTCTTATTGTTGAAAGGTATAGAGCTGTTGAGTTTGAGCTAAGGTTAATCAAGTTGATTCACGCTGTTAGTAACCTTAAAGGGAAAGCTGTCCATGTCTTGGTTTTAGAGTCTGTAAGGGGACATGAGCTAATTTGAGTTGTATTCTTGGCCGAGGTCTGATCATACTGCAACAACTGTTGAGAAGTGTTCTCCTTATGTTTAAAGTGCTTAGTGTAGAGATCGTGGATGATGTTTGACTCATTGTCTTCAAACTTTCTCTACAGGGATACTAAGTCGTAAGCGGCATTCTCTTCAAATCAAAATCCACACATCACACACACTAAGAATTATAATCAACTAGCCGCCGCCTGCATTTCTGATGATGGGAACTTAGAGTTAGTTATTTAGCCCTTGCGAATTGAGATCCCACTCTCCATTCAGGTTGTTGCTACTTCTATCTGCAACAGCTCCTTCTAATTAAAAATTGGATTTATTTCTCTTCCTTCTAATTGAGAACCTATGCGCGCATCACTACTGTTCAATCTATTCTTAAGCTAGTTCAAGCTTGCATACGAGAGGGCAGTAGTAGCTGTCCTGACGTTTCTCCTTTGATTCTAACTCATTATCCCCTTAGACAGTACCTGCAATATGTAGCACTCGTTGTTTTTGTGGAGCTGCTCATCCACCATGGTCTCTGGAACTATTTTCTGCTACTTGTAGAAGGGCTTCAGACTGTTACTGAATGCTAATAGGTGCTGAGTGATGTCCAGATTTTCACCGTTTTTATTAATAATGAATAAGAGGAATAACATAAGGCATTTATTGTGAACGAGCATAGGGTGGTTGTTCTGAGTAGATAAGTTATGAACAAGTAAACTGTGGTTGAACTAGTCAATTACGATTGGAGTTGGATTCTTGTTCAAACCATTTATGCTGCTGTTCACAACTATTTCATTTTAATTCTAAAATTTCCAAGATGTAACAGTCTTTAACAAGAAAAATAAATTACTATAACTGCAGACCAAGAGGGAGATGATTTTAGCCAGGATGGCTGAAGGAGGTTGTGTTACAAGACTTACCTCTTCTGACATTCTCAGCATTCAAACAAGAAAATAATGATCCACTATAAATTTTGTTAAAACTTGAGCGTCCTTACTTGAGCATCATCTGAACTCTCGCCTCCTGCTCCCCTTTGCACTTCTTTGAGGGATTGAAGAGAACCATGTTGTCTAAGTTCTTCTCCAGCAGCTGCTGCCTCCTTTTTATGTTGAGGCCTTACAAGGCCATCAGCGAGTGGTTCAAGTTGTTTGGATTTGTCTATGCGCTGAAATCTTAAGGTGGCTGCTCCCTAAATCCCACTCATTAAGACAATCAAATATTTAAAAAATCTAAATAAGTATTTTTTCTAAGACCTGCTTGGTGTGAGTCTCTCTATCTCTGCATTTAATAGCCATAGCTGTAGAAGTTATTATACGTGATCTTGTTGGAGTATAACTGATTCTAAGCTGCTTGGTTTTTGACAGAGGTGTTGTTGGTTGCACTGTTAATTCTCCCAAGTAAAAGTAAATCAAAGATGAAACTTCTTCTTTTATTTAAATGTGTCATCGTTATTAGAGGCGATGTCAAATGATGTGTTGTTGAGGCCCATTACTTTGGCGTAGTTTAAATCCTATTCTAGCAAAACAATAAAATAGATCTGTAAAGATATTCTGCTCTCTAGTTTTGATAGATGTTGGACTCTGGATGATGATGTTCTTCCTCCCCTGAATTAAAAACATAAGATCATATAACTTTTTAAAAGACTTCTTGTAAAGTTGAAAATCCTAGAGTCTGCTCTTTTGAGAGAGCATCGTTCTCTCTTTGAATTTGCTACTGAATCAAAAGCTTATGGCTGTTTCCTTTATGCTCAACACTACTTTGGCTATGTAAAAGAAAAATTATTGTTAAAAATATTTGAAAGGCAATTTTGAGTATTCTAATTTTCTTATTCATCCTAACTCAGAATAAGGGCTTGGTTGGTTGCTGCAGCTGCTGATTTTTATACTTTCTGCTGAAGCTTTTGAACACTCTGGATGCCCAATGAGCTTTAACTCCTTGCTCCCTATTTATTGTTGGCAGTATAAATAAATTAAAATTTATACTTTTATTTGTGTACTTGGGTGAGCAGATGAAATCCTTGAGCCAGTCTTGCTGAGGACTTAAATTCTTTCATTGGATTTTGCTCTGCCAGGTAGAGGAGAACTCCATAACACTAGAGTTTACATTTTAAGTGTTGATATTGGAGCTGGACTCTATGTTCTTTGATTCCTTTGTTGGATTTTTATGAGTCTAGGGCGGCATTGGCCGTCCACGATCTTTTTCTTAAATATTATCTGAGGCATTTTTATTTTGCAACTGATTCTTATTACAATCCTCGGACTTACTTTTTACCATATTTGCTTTTTGAGATAGACTTCGAGAACTTTGTAAAGAAAGGCAAGGGCTCTCAGCAGAAGCAAGGGGAAGCTTGTTTTCAAAGCTCACTAACGCATTCCAGAACATCACTGGAAACAAGGTGCTCTCACAGGAGGATGTGGACCCTATCCTTAAGACTTTCGCAGATGCACTCATTGAGAAAAATGTGGCAGCTGAAATAGCAGAGAGACTCTGCTAGAGTGTTGCAAACACACTAGGTACAGTTAAGACTGCTCTAGTTTACTCAATCACTAAGCTGCTCACTCCAAAGCGCAACATAGATATCTTGAAGGAATCTATGAGCGCAAAGCAAAGGAACAAGTCTATCCCTAATGTTTATCGGAGTAAACGGAGTAGGAAAGTCTACTTCCCTCACAAAGGTAGCTTATTACCTCAAGAATAAGGGCAACTTACAAGTTATGATGGCAGGCTGCGATAACTTCTGGGCTGGTGCCATTGAACAACTGAAGACTCACTGCTTGTGCCTAGACTGCCCACTCTATGATAAAGGCTACAAGAATGACCCAGCAATCATAGCTAAGGAAGCACTCCAGCTGGCTAAGACAACAGGCTACGATGTGGTGTTGATCGATACAGCAGGAAAAATGCAAGGAAATGAGAAGTTGATGAGATAACTGGCCAAGCTAGTTCACATCAACAGCCCAGATGTGGTGCTGTTTGTGGGAAGGCACTCGTTGGAAATGATGCTATCGATCAGTTAACCAAGTTCAACCAAAGTCTTATTGACTTTGCAGTTTAGGAAACACTAATCCTAAAAATGTGAAGGTCTTTATTTATGATCATGATGATGAATCCTAGAACTATTGAAGGTATAATCATGACTAAGTTCGATACAGTAGATGAGAAGGTCGGTACCGCCTTGAACATGGTTTACACAACTGGCAAGCCAATTGTGTTTGTGGGATCGGTCAGAAGTACCCTCACTTAAAGAAACTCAATGTCCAGACCGTGATCAACGCACTCATGAGTTGAAGACAATTTCTGGCTCATCAAAAACGTCAAGAACTTTGTATTTTCTTAATCACATTCATTAAAAACTTTAGAACTTACTGTCTAGTCTACCTTCATTCTTTATCTTCTCTCGAAAGAAGGAGTAATTCAATTATGCTAAATCTTTTCTCTTTAGGTCAGAGATTCAACGACGAGATCTATTCTACATGAGCAGAGGTTTGATAGAGCCAACAGTCTTGGAGATAGTAGCCTAACCAGCGATTCCTGCCCTCTGTTCTCCTGGCACCCTCACAGATACTCAAAGAAGCCTGGGAGAGCAAACACTTCAAGCAGTTCTATTAGATCATCCTAAACAATTTACTTATCTTCTTCTACTTCTTAATTTGCTGGAATCTTAGGAAGATTTAGAGCTTAGACTACTACTAGGCAAGAGATCGAGAACTTCTGCAGTCGCATCAGTCTTAGTGAAAATAATTTACTCTTCTATTTTGGGCAAGTGAAGTTGAGCACTACCACCAACAGTGGAATCTGCAGTAGGAAGACATTGCAACTGAACTGGGAAGGCAATGCCCAGTTGACGTTTCCTTTGTCTTCTTGATAAACTTTGGCACTACTTACCTCCTTGAGGACCCCAATAACAAGATGAGCAAAAATGTCCTAAAATACATCATAGAAGAATCTTCCAAGACAGAAACTTTTTACTTCAAATGTGTTCTCATCACATTATAATTGAAGCTAGTAAAGAGGAGAAGATGAGCTAGCTATCTGGAGCCAATGAGGTGTTGGGGATGACTTATTTCTCCTACCTAGAGGAGAGAAACTTCCTCTCTTTCAACGAATAGAACCTCTATGGAGATCTGCTGAAGTCCCTGGATGGAAAATACGACCAGACTAACTTGCTTCTTTTGGAAATTTTGAAGATCTTCTTCCCTGCTGGATTAGAGATACCTGCAGTTGATTCACTTGTGGAATTCCAGAAGGAGTGGGATACTCTCAAAGAGCTCGATGATCTTTCGACCTAAGATAGGCAATCGATACTCCTCCTCTCCAGACTCTTCTGTCTTGTTCCACTGCAATCCAAGGCCTTATAGTCGGGCAAGTAGTTTACATACAGCGATGTTGGAGAAATTAGACTTCGATCTCTCCATGTTAGTTAAAATCTCTTTCTTCGTATTCACTATTAGATTTGATTCTAAATGTTTTGCACGTACATTAAGAACACTAAGTTACTGATGAGATCGCTCTTCCAGTCCATAATGTACAGACTCTATCGATCAGACCGTAGCTCAGTCTCCAATTACAACTAGGCAATTCAAGAATATAAATTTTATAAGGCGTTTTAGTTGCTGGCCTTCCCTAAATAAGAGAACCAGCTATTTGGCTACATTTTCAAGCAGTTGTGCATCGAACTCCACAAGAACCCCAAAGCCAGAGACCCCTGGAAGCTTGACTTTAAATTCTCTATAAGGAGTTTGAAGAGCATCAATTTAACTAAATGCTTTCATATTTCTACTAATGAAGATAGTCTTAGCAAGGCAATAGATCAAAACTTCAAAATATTTTACCATCTATTGTTCATAAATAAGTAAAGATCTTTGGAAGGAGATGTCTCAAATAGCTTTGACTCTGTCAGACAGGGATTTGCTATCCCTGAGCTGAAGAACCAAATCAGAAATGCCCACAAGTACTTCCTCACAAAGCTGGTGCAAATTGATAAGCACGAGGATGCTGCTGAGATCGAGAAACTAGTGGGCGATCTTTGAAATAGCCCACCCATGACTACACTTATTCTTTAGGAATGTTTCTACTTTTGCGCTTCGAATTACTTTTTAGGACTGCTGCTCTTTATGATTATTGATTGATAAGTGCGCTAAAATCATATTTTAAAAACCTACCACTCCCATTTAATTTTTTCTGATGCATAAATATTTGTTATTAACGTTCATAGCATTAAAGTGAGTTATGTAATTTTTTGTGGATGCAATAAGTGTGATTTTATATTAAAAACCTGATTAATGATCTAGGTTGATTGTGTTTGATTTCGAATATTTTTCGAAACTCTCTAAATTTAATTTCTTCTAAGTTTAATAATTTATCTTATTCTCTTGCAGTCACTCACCGAGAGTCAATCTAAAGTTAATATATCCGAACTTAATAAAATAATGAAAATACTTTTTAAAATATTTTTATTTAAACTCCAGCTCTTGGCCTTTAAAATATTAAATTGCATTAAAATATAGATTATTGTTCTTAACAGCCTTGATATCTTAACTTTGTAGATAGCAAAAGTCCGCTTTGCTATTGTAGTTGCTTAATTTAAATTTTAAATGCACTTGAGAAGATATATTTTTAACTTAAGATGGATGAAGGTTCCATTTGAAGATTTATCCACAACTCCCTCAGGAAAGAAGGTAGCATGAATAGCTGAGATGAATTTGTACTTAGGGTCTATAATTAGCTTGCTAAAGATAATAGAAAATATATTTTACTTATTTTATAAGTTTGCATTTCTTTTAATCTCTACCCAAGCTCACTCCAGAAGTGGAATCTTTCTAAAAAATAACATTAAACGAAAAAGTTAAATTAAAATGATAGCTGAGCATAAAATTCAAGATTCTCCAAGCAAGTATCACTCTGTGTGCTAGCAATTAGTTTGAGTTTGAACTCTTAATCCGTGTATTGAGTGACTAGAAAGTCAAAAGCTTAGGCCAAGTTTATTATGTCTCCTTCTCTCAATGGATAGCAAGTTAAATTTTATATATTAAAGATCTAAAGTAAACTTTATTTATTTATAAAGTGGAAGCCTTGTCTAGCTTCAGCATCTTAGCTTGAGATAGTTAGGAGTGACTGAAGTCCTATATCTCAAGGCTATTATCTTCTAGCACCTCAACTCCATAATAGGCCCAATAATTTAGCAAGTCTTAGGGATTATAAAGTCACATTCAAAAAGTAACTAACAATCAGCCATTATAAAAAATTCAAGTGAATTCCCCACAGTGTAGAACTTCTAGCCACTTTAGCCAAGACTCTCAAAAGTAAAACCCAGATAACTTTTACTGAAATCTGACTCCTTTGAATATTTTAAATTCAATTACAAATATTTTGTTCCTTTGAGAAGCTTAGTTTCACTTCTCTTGAATTGGGAGAGCATCATCTTGTCTTCCTTTTTTGATGTGCTTATCTTTTGAGTATTGTAGTAAGATTGAAGCCCTAGTCCATTTTCTTGAGAGGCTTCTCATCCCATGAGCAGACTGAGTCCTTATCAAACAATGGGCCAGCCTCTCTCGTCATTTCCATACAATAGGCGATGATCTTCCAAACCTACTAAGTAATTATAATTGCAAATGTATTTTGTTGTTTAAGTGAAGCTCTTTCAAATAAATTTAAAGAACAAATTTATTTTAATTTATTATCTTTCCAACTTCAGTGGAGATAATGAAAAAGAGTATTATAATTTGTTTGAAGTTCATTTTAGAGATATCAACTTCAAAGCCAATAAGCGGTGCATGCTCTGCTATAAATTTGGCAACTTTTTCATTGAAGAACTTCCAATGAGGAGCATTTGTAGTCTGGTATGTTAAAACAAACATAAATAAAGAAAATAAATTTAAGATAATATTTAATTTAAAATTTTAAAGCGAGTTGATACAAGAATTCATCTATGGGCACGGAGGTGCGGCAGTCGAAGCTGGACATCCAAAATATGAGAAAGGGATTTTGCTCACATGAGCAAAACCTGTTTAGATACTCAAGAAACTCATAGCCTTAATTTCTAATCAGAAATTAAAATTTCATTTTTGATAATGATTTTCAGGGAATGTGCTTTTCAATAGTCTATAATAATAATTGACGATAAGATTTATTTTTATTTCTAATATTTTATTAATTCGAAGAAAGGCAATAAAAATTAAGACTGACTAAAATTTTAGAGATAGTTTGGAGCTAACTCCACTTATGGTGTTTAATTATGAGGGGGGCTTCTAAAAATTAAAATATGAACTTACTTGAAATCGTAGAGGAATTTATTAAGAAGATTATTTGCAGAGAGTGGCTTGGAGGCACTTTCCAAATATTCTTTGTCAGGTACTCGGAAAACTAAATTTAAAAACGCAAAAATCATTTTCGCTATTTAACTCAGGAGAGTAACCCAGAGCTATGTACCTATTATAATCAGCTCTCACGAATTCCACAGTTTAATCAAAGGCTTTAGCAATTTCCTCTAGCTCCCTTTAATCAAAAGATTCCCCCTTCTTCTTTCTTATTATATCACCAATATATTAAACGCTCACCTTTAAATCTATGTTCAATTAATTCTAATCACAAAGGAGGAAATCATTTTATTTCTAAGCGATTTTAAGATAATCGTCCCAAATACTTTAAATGTAGGCCCTCTGCTCTCTCAAATCTATTGATGAGCAGAGTTACTTCCCTATTTGGCAAAGCATTATCAAGTCTTGATTTAGGTCCAGGGCGGACGAGATAACTGAGCCATGCTACACTGACTGTGCAAATTGCTTAAAAAGTGAAGACTTGTTGAAAATCTTGAGCTGTTTGAAATAATAATCCTTTCTAATTTCCTTATAAATATAGGTAAGAATTTAATAGATGATAAAGTCAATTAGTAATTGGAATTAATTTACAAAATATATATTAAACGCTACAATGGCAGAGCGTCCTTTTGGTACTCGCATTCTCTAACCTAAACGCTGAAATTCTCAAGATAATTATGGTGCAAAATTTCATCCTTTCACGTGTAAGTATAGAATTTGACCTAAGTAATCCCCAATTATCATAATGCGACATAAATTAAAATAAATAATGAAAAAAGATGAAAAAAATGAGAGATAATTAAGCTTAATCCTTTTCTATGATTTACTTTTTTTCATTTATTCTAACTCACACTATTATTTAGGTTTCTACTTGCTACTCTCGATTTCAAAACCATTTCTACTTGTACCTTTAAACTACCTCATTCACAAATTAAATAGATAAAAACAGCTTCATCTACTATACTAAGTGCATTCTGAATAAATAGACTAGAAAAATATATAATACTGTCTCTTGTTTTCCATGTCTTTTAGTTACATTTCTAAAATAATTCTCTAAATCAAAAAATTCTTCAGTATATTCACCAGTGCAAAAATTTAAAGACATAGTATAATTCTATTGAATGAAATATTAATGACGGAAAGTGAAATCTATCTGAGAATCCGCTTTCCATTTTTATATTTTTGACAGCCGTGTGTTAGATCGCAAATGTGGATAGTAGGGCTTAAAAGGCAGATGGCTGCAGATCCTTCCCACACTATAGGTAAACTTCATTGAAGTAAGCCTCTCTTTCCAAACTTAAAAAAATTATCCCATGACAAATTTATATTTAAACTATGGGTGTATTCAACCATGGTAGTGTTGTGAGTAGATTTAATAAAATTTAGGAATGCTGGTTAATTCGGAGAAAGAAAGGGTTATGAATATATATTTTTCTGAGAATCTGATTTTGGAGTTAAGTTAGTGTGATTACTTTCTTGCTTAATATTAAAAAAAACTCTGATCTTAGGATAGTGACAATTAAATATTTCATGTCTAGTTAGAATATTCTAAAAAGTCTAGGATCACAGTGGTAGCAAACCTCAAAAAAATCAGAAGCAAATCTTTAACAAAAAAATAGACCAAATTAAGTAATTAAATTTCAGGGTTACGGAAAAATAAAATGGAGTGTAGAAATTATGACAAATAAACTAATTTTGTTGCTTTTAAGAAATTCTATCAAGACAAAGTAAATGATATGTCTGTTAACTAAAGATGATGAAGGTCTTTTATAATATAATAAAAAGATTTAGATCTCTATATTCGAATTGCTTTGACTGCTAGTGTAAGACCTGCTCCTCATAAGTCTTGAGATAAAGGAATGTACCGTTTGTGGAATAATCTTCAACTCCCTCTATTTTAAAGACGGCATATTAACCTGAGCGAGATTTTTTGCAGGCAGGTAAATTCACTTAGCTTTGCTTCTAAATAGCAAAGATTTATATTTACTCTCACTAAATAATTCTTATCTCTTCCCATGGCAGTTCCATTCACTGGAACGATTTAAAATAATCTTATTTTTATCAAATAGATTGCGAATCGTAGGTTGAATCGTCTTAGCGGCGTCCTCTGTGGACTCTAATTTCAAAGTTCTCACGTGCTCCAAAGTCATTATCTGAGGTGAGAACTACCTAATGTGATAATCCACATTGACTGCAATACTAATCACATTTCCTTGTTTGAGTTGGAACAAAAATTAAATAAATCTCATAATGTTTTTCTAAAATATTTTGAGAGGGCGACTATGGTTTTACGGCATTTCTCCATTAAAGATAGCCTAGGATCAGAGGCAGTAAGATCTTGAAAAAGATCCTCACTCATTAGAGCCTTCATCAAAATTAACTATGAGCTGTTGGCTTGCAACAGCATCAAGAGAGGTGCTTTCTTAGTGCTCATTTTATTACAGGCGGCTTCGGTGCTCATATTCCCTTTCTTCATTTTCATATTCTAAGATAAGGGAGGGACCAATAGGAGCAAAATATAATGCAATGATAGAAAGTTATAGACAACTATTTATTGATGATGGAGCATAATGATGGCACTCTACAATGTAGACACTCACTACTACATCATGTTTTTAACCATGCTACTATTCTTCCAATCATTTAAATTTGAGCTGCACTAGACAGCTTTTATGAATAAATGGCGGTAATAGAGTACCTGGTTTTGCTGATCTCTCAGTGGATTATTACAAGAAGGAGAGATAGATAATTTGTCAAGTAGGAGGAGGGCTGCACAAGTGCCATACCTTCTGCAAAGCGCCATTTACTAAACACTCTTCTCTTTCAAATAGTGGCCTCCATCCATGTCTTTAGTATCCCTTCCAGGACTTTTGCAATGAGAGGCCTCATCTAAGTCCTTACTGATTCTAAATTCTTTAACTTTAAATTCCTCTCATTTTTAATTTAAAGCTGATGATACACTTCCTGCTGACCAAGAGGGACAAATATCTCTCCTAAGCGTTTTCCTCTTGATTTCAGATTTCACGAACTCACTACTCTTTTTAGCGTATCTACAGAATGTGTTCCCACTCGACCACAGAATTCCCTTGAGTCAGATCACCCCCAGAACTCAATTCCTCCTAGAAATTAATCCCAATCACTTATGAATTGTAAAATTATTTGTTAAATAGTCGCGTACCTGTTTTGCTTGTCCGTCGCGATTCCTTAAACTAAAAGTTATTCGATCTACTTCCAAGTTACTAGCACTATCCTTTCACTGACGGGGCTAGTTTTCTCTAAAACCTACTATGATTAAACTGCTATGAAAGTCTCCAACGTAATTTAAGCAGCAATTATAATCCAACCATAGCATAATAATCACTCAGCTCAATTTTCTTTTCACTCTTTATTTGGTTGAATGACGCTACTGATTTAATCATGTGGGCTTAAGAGACCTACTGAACTGCGCTCCTTCTACATCGTCATGATCCTACTTCTACTAGCTGTATTAACTCAACTTATAAATCTGGTGGAGAGGCAGCGAAAGTTCTCACTTCTTCAACAAACAGACAAAATCCTGAAGCGCGGAGAGGCCTTCAGGTTTATCTAGGCCACTCACCATACTTTTTATCTCAACTCATAATCCAAGTAGGACCAAATCTAAACTGTCATTATAGGAGTGAAATTGCTTATCAGCATTTTTGTTAAGTTTAAGGAGCAGCTGGCCAAATCAAACTTCATCAGGAATTCTGCAAGGACAGGTATTGCCCATGTGCGAAGAGCTAATTGAGAGCCCTTCTTAAACTGTAGGAAAAGTCTATGTGTACTCAAAAAACTGCTGAGAAAATTAAACTGCATCTTCAGGAAATCTACCTGAACAAGATATTTCTAAAGGGAGAACATGACTCGCAAACTGGGGCTAAGAATGATGTGCTCGGGCTCTTTCTCATTTTCCAATGGCAGCAACTCAAGAAGAACTTCAAAACTCCTATTTGCTTTTATTTGACTTTTAAACTATCTATTCTGCATATATAACTTGCTGAAGTTTCACGACTGTGGGACCTGTACGGTTCATGAGTGCTAGCAATTCTACTTTCTGCGTTGTTTTATTTACGATAAACTCACTGAGAAACAATAAACTGATGAGGGAACTGTCCTCTTCCAGAAAACGGTCTACTTTGAGCAAAGTTAGGAAATTAATTACCCATCATCAATGTAACATAATATGAGTTAATACTTAAAAGTTTCAAGGGATTCACCCACGCCCTAAATGGAACGACGCTAGCTGTCACAGAATTTTGGAATCAAGTAAGTAAGGATCAGATAGATTTGAAACTGTCTGACGTATAGAGCGGGAGCATCCTCAAATCCTACTAGCAGTTTTAGAAAATATATTCTAAGATTCGAAAGGAGTGCGGTGAAATACTCACCTTAAAATATGTGTTGAATATCTTATTTAATGTCTCTCTTTAATCTTGGAGTAGCTTGCATGGAGGCTGCATTAGTAAGTATTATAGTTCGACATGGAAGCAATCCAAAACATAGAGTCCTTGAAATCCCTCCTCAGCAAATAGAGACTTCAATAGAAAAATTCAGAGGAGGAGGCTGCTAGCGTAGTGCAGTTCAATCTCAAAAGTTTCTTCATAATTGCCTCTGTCAATCCCAATAGCTTTCAGAAAATTCTCGCAGTGAGCAAGCAATAGTCAAAGCATTAAAAAGCTATTTGATTAGAGGTGTTAGTTTAAGTTTAGCTGGTGGGATACACAGAGGAATTTTTTCTGAGCAATAAGCTGCCGATTATCATGCCTAAGATGATTGATGAATTGCACGAGAAGTTTATCAAAGCCTATCTTATGAAACGAAGCACAGGCCTATAGCCGATAAAAAAATCAATATAAGTTCTAATTGGCTTAATTTAAGATAATGTTGAAGCAGCAATCATGAATACAATATTTATTTTTATGATATCTGTAGTTACTTTTTTGAATGGCTGCAAAAGAGTGACGGGACGGTGGTGGCAGTGAACGTGAATGTGATCCCTCAGTATGACATTTAAGATGGGTTGAGGCTGATAGGGATCATAGCACCTATCAAGAAACTCAGAAGATTTGATTAAGAGATGAATTGTGACCAAGTCTTTACTATTCTAGCCTATAATATCTAAGTATTGTCTGCAAAGAAAATACTTACTTATTTACCTTCTAGCCAACAGCAGTAACAAGATCGTGCATGTGACTGAGAATTGCCACAGGCTGCTTAAATTCGACTGGAGCATAGATACCCAAGATGTCATGGTACAATTAGTTCTTCTCTGGCATGCCTGAATCGCCAATCTCAGGTCAAGAATTTTACACTAAGCTGGAGTTTAAGACTGTTATTCTCAATAACTAAAAATCTGCTTTATTTAGAGGTGAGTTTTCTTTTGAGCTCTGAGGAAGAGGTACTGCTGCAAAGAAAGTTTTGCGCTTGAGTCTTCTTCAAAGAGACCGAATTCGGCCCCTACCTGAACTTCAAGTAGTACCAATTCCTATTCATCAGAGATTCACAAGTAACTGAGACTGCTGAGCCTGGCCTCAAGGATCTAGCGCTAGAGCTAAGCTTCAGCACTAATTATGCTCTCTAGTTTCTAGAAATTAGAAAAGACAATAATCAAGAATATGATTATGCACATATAGAATAGTCATTAATTCTAATCAAGTACAGGGAGCGATAAATTTAGAGTCTCATTTCATTATCCGGATGATCTTTTGAACGCTACCGCTGATTACAGGGGAGCCCATAACTGATGAGAACTCAGAGGACATAGAGAACTAATTCATGAATCTGATCTCTATGTCTTCCAACAGCTCAGGCTCCTCCAACTATTCCAGTCAGGATATTTAAATCGGAGAGATCAAGCAGGTTTTTGAGTTTATAATTAACTAGAGAATCAATTCTAGTTTCATAGTATGTTCATTATAAGACCCTTCCGAAGTCACTGCAGCTCTTAATAGTTAGGCTTCTTATTAGCTTTGTGATTCTCTTTGCAAAATCGTCATAAAATAATTTCCACTCTCTTACTTCTTTAAGCAACTGCTATTACCCTGCTTGTGATGAATGTGGTGTCTAAGGACAACATTCAGAGCAACTTGGTCTCTCTTTACAACCAGAAGCGCATCAGCAACAACTTTTCAAGTGCCAAGCTCCTCTTCCTTTTGTCTACACCACATCAAACGTTCCTCAAAGAATAAGAGAGTTTAAATTTAAATCCATGTATATTTCCTGCGAGCATTGTTACCTCAAGCTTTGGAGTGAGTGAGATTAAGAATAGGACTACCATGAGAAAAATTATAAATTCATAATTGTTATTTAATATGCACGTACTTATTTATAAAGTAACTACTTCTTGAGTAGCATGACGGATGTGGCCAACACCCTCCAATCATCGATGGCCAACTTCGCTCAGCAGCATATCATCAATAAATAGCAGCAGGAATATAAATTGATAATAAAAGATATAGTATGTGATGAAAAACCAAAATACCACTTCAACCATGAGGACGATACTCAAAATAGCTAACTCTTTAATTTAAGATGATCCTAGCTGCTTTGTTTAACATGGTGATAACGGCTCCTAAGCTTTGCTCAATCAAATGCTGACCATAGATAGCGCATTTATCAACCAGATCATTCTCTCACAGACTCAGTCCAGCAAAACCTTCTCATTTAAACTTCTCTATAATATAACTTATAATATATTTATTCTATTTTGCTTTAACTTTCTAACGTGTTTGCAGCCAACTCGGACGAAAACTACTGGTCATAGTAAAAATTAAATGCCACATTTTTCTGACCACCTTCTTCATCCCGTTTCATGTTTGCAGTGGGGGTCATCACAATGCAGATGGTGGAGTTTGTGAGCAAGACCAACAGAGAGTCAGTCAGCTTAGTTCTCAAGAACTGTCACGTCTTCAATGAGTATCTAGAGACCAGCAGCTACGTGGGAAGCGCAGCTGGCGAAGAGTCCACACAGTCAGGTCCACCAAATAATATCAATCGAACTGCTGGCGCCTCGACCAAGATCCTGATTACAGGTTTGAACGGCGAGGAGAGCAGGACTATGTCTGTGGGCCGAAGAGTGAAGGCTCGAACTAGTAGCTCATGCTCAGGTACTAGCAATCAATCATTTATTATCTGTGAGTAGACTATGAATGATATTTTAGCAACGAGGCCTCTGGTTTGAACTTAAGTGATATTTCTCTCTAGATGCAAGGAAGCAGTAAATTCTAGCAGCCTCACTTGAGTCAAAAGAAATCCACCTTTTCCCGCAACTCCAACTCATCACATCTTCAAATTGTTTAGCATGAATTTATTTTTGCACTCTCTCTATGGCAACGGACAAGTGAAAACCAATGGATCTACAAAGCAGCAAAATAACACAGTAAGTCAATAGAACAATACCACCACTGCTCATAGCTTATACACTAGGATAGACTGGACTCAAATCACGATCAAAATACCAAGGAACTCAGGATCAACAAGGGCAGGAGAGAAAAGG
Source organism: Tetmemena sp. SeJ-2015 (assembly GCA_027382625.1). Classification (NCBI taxonomy): domain Eukaryota; phylum Ciliophora; class Spirotrichea; order Sporadotrichida; family Oxytrichidae; genus Tetmemena; species Tetmemena sp. SeJ-2015. Next base: position 18,277 of record JAJKFJ010021971.1, on the reverse strand, counting down.
TTGATGAAGAGAGGAGAAGGTTTATATAACAGTAGCAATTCTTACAAAGGAGAGCAGGAGTTAAGACCAATTATATGAATGAGTTCTTTTTTAAATCTAAGTTCTTTTTTGAATAAATTACCTACAGAGGATGATTAGAGACGAGCAGGATGAAGCACTTGATCTTCAGAAGGTCGTCAAGAAGTTTAAAATGCGTATTGAAAATGCAGAATATAAAAAGTTTGACAGAAAGACCAAGCAGGAACCTCAGAGTCATTTAAATGATATAGATTGATATTCTATTTATTTTAATTTCTAGTCTTGCAAAGAATGATAATAAAGAAGGGGACAGCGAAGAAGATAAATTCATAATGAAATTTTAAAAATCAAATATTTTGATAAGAAGATCCATCAGAGTCGGAGGATGGACAAAGAAGAAGCGCCATGGCAAAAGCAGAATGAGAACTGAGGGATGCAAATAAAAGCCAGACTACTTAGAAGATTCAGAACACTAAGATTGAATTATATCTGTGCATGTGTATAAACTTATTTAATTGGGGAGGGATATGAGGAGAGGCTACAAAAGCAGATTCATGATTTGAGAGTGATGAATCAATACACGCAGACCAGAAAGCTCAAGCTTACTATCGCCTTCTACCTAAACTTAAATTATAGCTGTCTCTTACAATAATAAATTAAGGGCCTATTTTAGTGACCTCTCTAGTGGCCACTTTCTATGTGTGCATGTTCGTCTTCTCTCGTAACATCTTCCAAAATTACCAAAAGGGTTTTCTACTATCACCATTATAAAGGCATTAAATCATATTGATAAGCATTTACAGCTCTTAAATAGTACAACACCTTCTTCGTGAGAAACACCTGCATGACTGAGAGCTACTTCCTCATGCTCAAAACTATCTTGTAAACTTGGAATCAATTTACTTCTTCTTTTTCAAACTCGATTTAAAATTATATCCAAGTTTACAACTAGAGCATGGCTTTCAACGAAACTTCTATTACAGGCTCTGACAGTCAGATACTCGATTCAATTCTGAGCATGCTCTCTCAACGAGGGCAAGTTCAGAGGACTGGAGTAAGATGGCTCAGGCATGTTTAAAATTTACATCTTCTTCTAAATTTACCTATTTTGTTCAAGGACATCATAAGTTCTCTGCTGACACTAGACTCCCCTCAGTTTTGCGACTTCTTGTTCCAGAATACAGTGAGTAACACGGGAATAGCTCAGCAGCCTCTTGTAAAGTGGAAGCTTCAGGGCTTATGACTCAAGGCCTGCAACAAGTGATGGCCACCTCTCTGAATCATCTTAGTCAGCTGCGCATCTCCTACAACTCACTCCCTCCTCGAGATCGCACCTCAGAGAACATCACAAAGCTGTTGAATTTTAAAGTAGTTACATTTATAATGTTCTTCGACTCTACTACTTTCTAAGTGGTGGGGATTTACTACAAGTACCTCAAATGGAACTTCAGGTTCATTCAAAACACCGCCCACTCCACCTTCCTTAACTAAACTTTGTTAAATTATTTATAATCAACATTTTAATATCGCCTTCGAATTATAGATTTTAAGTGGAAGCAAACTTTTAGAGCGTGCTTGCAGTTTACATGGTCTTCTTTAGCGTGCTATTACTGATGTCAGTTTCACGATTTTCAAATTAGTCCACTACTTGTGGCTGCGACTGTTGAAGATCAGACTCACCTTCAAGATCATACCCTCAGCCGACATCTTCCTCAGAAAGATTGCAAAAAAAAGAGACATAGAGAAGAGATTGTTATATTTTGAGAATAGCTGGAGAGGATCCTACGAAAATGCTTTGAAAGACAATCTAATGCTTTTGAAAGCGGCTTAGAAAATCTGAATATAGAACTATCTTTAATTTTAAAACTAATACTTTTAAGAGAAACTCAGTCCTTAAACATTTTAGATGGTTGGTTAAAAGATTGGGAGGATTTGAGGTAATTTAGAATTTAAATTTAAGCCATAGTAGTTTTAATAAAGCGATCCTCATTGGTGCGAGCCTTCATCTACGTTAACTACGACTTACTTTCAAACAACCAACTACCACGTAACAGCTTGCTCTTCTTGATGGCACTTTAAGCTGCAGTAATTCTGGCTTATCCCTTCTTCATCTTCACCTACAGCAAAACTCGCTTCAAGAGCTTTTATTTAAGTGCTATTAGAAATTTTAATGCAATTTTGGATGATGAGCATGATGATAGTGATGTATGAATACAACACCCCAAACTCCTACTTGACTTTACTAGCGTTCTTCTTGCCTCTATATCAATGAAGCTGATTTATTCATTGCAATTCCTTTTTTATAGATATCTTTGGGACTCTTAGCTTACTTTATCTGCCTACTAAGCACTTGGATGCAGATCAGAAAGCGAGACCGCTCACTCAAGAACTACGAGGATGAAGAAAAGGAGTCAGTGAACTCTTCTCAAAAGCATGTGCTCAACTTGACAACCCACCTGCTTTCACTCAACTCTCTTGTTCTGAGCATACCAGCGTGGACCTTCGCTATCAGAGGACTGATTATACTTCAACTTGACACAGGCGTAATGACTGAAGAGTAGAAGACGCAAATGAAGTATGAAGTAAGAAAGTAGAGAAATATAGTAACGCTTGACATTTTTTTTTAAATGAACCTTTTATCTACGATGACTATACTTGCAGAGTTAGCGTCAACCTCCCTCTACCTTTTCTTCATCTAAAGCGTCTTCCCTTTAGAGAAATAGATCCCCTGGTCTCAAATTTCCCCTCGCACTCAATTCATCTAAGAAGGAGTGGCTTATTTGTTTTGCATAGCAGTTTCAGTACCTCAATTCTCTAACTACGTCTTGTACGTCTACGCATCGTTCACAGTGCTTTCACTTATCACCCTGGTCTACACTAAGACTTTCTTTGACCCCGTGGTCATGAAGGCCTCAAACTTCATACAAGCATGCGTCATAATCATTATCAATCTAATTTTAAAAATCTACAATCTCCCTATAAGGATATTGAATGACAGCTGCTAGTAATGACTTGTGGAGTCAATAGACCGACTTCACTGAGCACCTTCTTCCTCATCATGATACTCATCCTGCTCGCCATAGTCTCTCTTATAATTCAAATGGCGGAGTAGCAACGCAAGCACTCTACCTACTTAAAGAGTGAAAGACTTTCAAAGTAGTAGACTGCCAATTGCTGGCTCTGGTCCATTCATCAACATTACTACTTCAAGCAGGACTCCGAGGTCTAATCGGAAAGACTCAGGCAAGTACTGATTGGTCTCTAGAACCAGATCAAACGCCACTAAGAGTATGTGTTAGATGAGGGTTGCATTTATAGTAAGCCCAAGCTTAAGAAGTTGATTTACTTATGAAGTTTAGGTTTTTCTTATCTTCATCTAGTTGATGAAGATAAAGACGCCAGAGTTGTGTACAGAGGAGAATATAACTCATCTTAAGCTATACCTCATAGAAATCTTTCTCTCAAAGCTGTTCGGGCGATCAGATCAGGAACTCGAATCTCAGCAGAAGAATGACATTATAGGATTGATGCTGATCTTCCAGTGGCAAAATAATAAGAAAAATTACCTCTGCTGCATTTACAACCTACTCAAGTAAAACTTGCATACTTAAAATGAAATACTCTATATCCCTACTTTCCTTTGCTAATAGTTTATCATGACTGCTCAACATGCACAATCCATGAGTGCCAGCAGTTCTTCTTCCTGAGGAAGCTAATCTACCGCAACTCACTGAGAAGCAGCAAACTGATGAAGGCACTGTGCGCTTTCAAAAGATGATATACTTTGAGCAGAGTTTCAAGAGCCTCACCCATTCTATAAACAATACCACTTAAGCAGTAAACCTTAGTTCTGGAGTCAAATTTCCAAAGGCCAGATTGATCTAGAAAAAAGCAACCAGCATAGAGAAAAGATTGAATAAAATGTTTTGAAAAAGCTTGTATTAATTTTACGATTTTGTAAGATCATTCTGTCTTATCACAAGTACTCACAGATTTACAAGAAGGTGAAAGAGGAATGTGGAGACATCATGATCGTGGAACAGCTTGCTTGGCGCTTGCATTAAGAGGTGATGTAATTCGATCTAGAAATAATGGAATACATAGAGCATACTTCTCATATATTTTAGAAGCTGTTGCGAATGTAGAGACTTTGAAAAATGTGATAAACAAGTAAAGATTGCATAGAAAGGCACAGGGGGTAGATGACTCTTCAAACCTATAGTACATCTTCCGCAACTAAACCCTTAAAGAGTATGCTGAAAAATTTAATACATTTCATCTTATCTTGATTTGCTTCATCATAGTGAGTGCGAACCCTCAGATCTTTCAAAACATCCTAGGCGTCAGCAAGCAACTGGTTAAGCTTGTGGGCTACACCGAGGAGTTCCTACTCACCAATAAGCTCCCAGTCCTACTACCTAAGGTGGTGGATGGTGTTCATGAAAGACTCCTGAAGAGCTATCTGCGTCGCAAAACAAGCAACCTGCAAAAGATCACACTCCCTAAGTAGTGGCTGCTCAGGAATGACAGCACAGTCATACCAGTGAGTGTGAATGTAATCCCTAAGTATGACATTAACGAGGGCCTTAGACTAGTCGGGATCGTGCACTATTTGAAGAAGCTACAGATGTTCGATGGGGATATCCCTCTGGATTAGATCTTCACAGTGCTTGCTGACGTCAACAATAAAATCATCCACGTCTCAGAGAACTGCGTGAGCTACTGCAGTTCAAAGCAGATATATAATAAGACGATCTCCTGCTGCATCAGTTCTTCACAGAGATGCCTGATACTCTCATACGGTGGCGAATTCTTCACTCAGCTTGACTTCCAAGCAGTTTATATATATTATTCTCTGTCCACTTTCTTATTAAATGAGTTTTGATGAACAAGAACGACAGTTAAGATAGTTGGTTGAGCAGAATCTACTTTGCAAGAGTTCAATATTCCGAGAAAGTCTTCTCAAACTTCCAAGTTTATAATTGATGTTCTTAATCTGTTTTTTTCCTTCTTGTAAGTTATGAAGGAATTCAACTTTCTGTGGTGTCTCACCAAAGCAATACTATGCAGGCCTTGAAGAGGCTTAGAAATCAATCCAAAGCATTGGACTTTTTGAGTTTAATAGCAACTCTCCGAATATCATGCAGGCCTTCTAAATTCATTAATCTTTTGCTTATTCAAATACTTTTAATCCTAATTCATCATCAAACCAGCGACACTCAAGGGGAGCGCACCATTACGCATGTTGGCACGAATTAGATCTAGCAAGTTGGAGCTTAGGGCATTGATGAGGGTTCTGATAATACAGAGCACTAGGATATGGAACTTAGTTCTATGTCTTCTAACAGCTCTGGCTCCTCTAACTTCTCAAGCTAAGACGCCCAGATCGGAGAAATTAAATCTGCTTTCGAGTTTATAATAAGCTTCATTTAATTAGTGAGTATAGCATGTCCTATATTTTGTAATAACGCATTGCCTAAATCTCTGAGACTTTAAAGAGTAAGGCTTATAGTCGGTTTCTTTGCCATTCTAGCTACTGCAATCACACTGCTTGTAGTAAACGTATATTCCTCAAACAACTTTCAAAGCAACTTGAGTTCCTTGTACTCAGAGAAGCGCATCAGGAACAATTACTCCTCTGCTAAACTTATTGCACTGCTTATTTACACCACTACGAATATACCCTCCTCAATTAACATGAGCACATAATGACTCTACATAATATTTTTACTTTACAATGAGCTCCTTTGGCATAGATAATTCAAGTCTAAAGAGGCTATCACAGACTACTTCATCCTGAATATGAAAGACGTGCTTGAGATATTCCAAGAAGCCATGACTGAATTCTCTCAACAGCAGACAAGTTGGGATACACAGTTCATGGACTTGTTCAGCGGCCAGCATCTCAACTTGACCTACCTCACCACAACTGGCAACATCCTCTATCAGAACTAGACTTTTAAAAAGGCTATGACTTTCATCCAGGCTGATGCGTCCTTCTTCCAAAACAGCAAGAGAACTGATTTTCAAGATGCTAACTTCAATGTCTTCGCCACCAACTCTGTGAGTCATAAAATTTATGATAGATTGAGTATAAAGAATTTTATAAAGTCAAATCCAGTCTATAGTGAAATCCTAGAATACCACATCTTTCATGAAAAGAGATCTTTCATAACAACCTTATGTATGTTCCTATTTTAAAAGCGCGATATCTTGCTTGTACGATCTTGTGGAGAAAGGCTCAAACGCACTCCTTAACCAAATGCTGGCCATAGATGACGCTTTCATAAACTAGGTGTTGAGTATCTCAGACGATGTGGAGTAAATACTGATGATTACAACTGTCTGCTGCTGCGTTCTGGTCCTAGTACTGAGCAGTTTCTTCGTTCCCTATCTGTGGTCTGTGGAGACCATCCACAAGCAAATGATGGAGTTTGTATTCCGCACCAAGAAAGAGGTGATCCTGCGCATTATGGACAACTGTCCAGACTTCAGCGACTACATAGAGAAAAATAGGTACTTATAAGGATAGACGGATGAGAATTAAAGAGACTCCCATGCTTCTATGATGTTAGTGGCTCACTATGAATAAGGGAGCGATGAATCTTATCTATAATATTAATCTTGTTATTTAAGAACGATGTCAAAGACTACTCTTACTATTTTCTTAATCCGCAATCTGCTTTTTATAAGACTAGAAGAGAAATTAGAATGAGAAGCATCTAGACGGCAAGAAGAAGTTCTTGCAAGAACGAGTCAAGATAATCCAAGCATCAGTTGGCACAAAGGGCAAGATAAGAGTATGTTTGGTGTTAAGGATAGTCACCGCGATTAGCAGCCTCAGAATACTCTTGCCAATCAATAGACTACTTCGGGTCCAACTAAGTTCACAGCCACAACTTTTCAAACTTAGGATAGACTTGAATCCAACCCAGAGGGGAATGGCAGAGGAAGGCCAATCAGGATTGAAGATATAGAAGCTTGAGGAGGAAGAAGAGGATAAGAGGGATAGCTCCATGCTCGCTCTCAATCAACATGGGCCTTCTATTGTATGAATGTATTTAATATTTTAATCATATTGTGGGGAAAGGAGGGCATAGGAACCCTAAGAACAAAGTTCCTCAAAAAGATAATGGACGAGGAGGGAGCGGACGAGCTATGATCTCAAGAAAGAGCTATGCATATATGAAAAGGTATAAGTATTTTTATAGAGCTGAGAAAGCAGAACAACATGAGAGCAAACTAGCAATCAAAGGAAAAGAGCAAGGGAGGGGCTTACTAAGTATCCAAGATGCAAAGATCAGACTCCAAGCAGAGCTTAGCAAGAAGAATTAAAAAAAGTTCCCTTCATTTGATTTTCAGAAGAGTCTGATGAAGAAAAATCGAAAGGAGAGCACAAAGCAGGAAAGCGCAAAAAAGGAGGAGCGAATCATACTGGACAGAACCAAACTCAAATAATACATTAACCAATTTTAAAAGTATGTGTAAATGGGGGATGAGAGGCTAGGATAGCAATTGCATGAAAGAAAAATGCTGGCAAAGTAAACACAGTAAAGAAAGTTCAAGTCCACCATCGCCTTCTACTTAAACTTAAATCTTCAAATTGTAAAATCTATATTTGAATTATCGAGATTAGTATCCAGTCTGGTTGCAGCCTTCTATATCTCTATGTTCTTTTTTCACTCGCTCTATCTTCAACCAATACCAGCAGGCTTCTACCAATACGATGCTTTCTTCGTTCGAAACACCTTTCCAAACTGAAAACTACTTCTTCCTCCTCAAGTCCATCCTCTAAACCACCTTACTACATTATCATCCAATATTTAAGTTAGAAGAGTTTACAACCAGAGCATGAACTATAACTCCACAAGGCCTTTCTCGAGTGGCACCTGGATGAATCAGCTCACTACTGTCTGCACGCGAAAACAAGTTCAGATCTATCCAGCAGGATAACTCAGGCATGAATAAATATCTCACTTAAATATCTATCTTTTTTAAGGAAGCATGTTCAAAGGAATCGTGAGTCTTCTCCAGACCTTCGACTCCAGTGACTTCTGCTAAGCCTTGTTTCCAGCTCGAGGGATTAGAGTGTGACCTTCACCGATAATCAGGATAACAGTTCTCAGGCAATCTTTGACCTGGCAAGTTGCAGGAATGACTCGGGGGGCTGATGACTCAAGGCCTCCAGCGGATCTCTTCCTCTATGAACCACTTGAGCCAGATGCGTATCTCCTATAACGCCATATCTCCTGTTCAAAGGAACACCTCCTTCATCATTATACCCAATTATGAGGAGTATGAATGGAAATTCTAGTGCAATCTTATTTTTGAATAAGACTTTCTTCAACTAGGAGACTTTCAAGAACATAGCATCTACTATAAGTACCTGGAGTGGACCTTCAGGTTTATCTACGCCAAGCCAATGAAGTCTTCAGTAACTAAGTGCAAGCAAAATAGACAGAATTTATTTTTAGTGGATACTAACTTCAGGAGTATCCTGGCTGTGTTCCTGGTATTCATGGGGTGCGTGCTGACTCTTTTCTCATAGTGGTGCACAGACTGTAAGTACCTGCGCGTGCGGCTTTTGAAAATCCGACTCCCCTTCAAACTCATCCCCTCCATGAGATCTTCGCCAACAAAGATCACTCCTCGAAATAAAAATTTTTTTTTTTATAAAAAATCACCTGGAGAACTAACACCCACATACTTGAACACCTTTTTCTAAACCAAATTTTTTAGAAACTTTGATCGATCATCTCAAGGACTTAAATTTCCCAAATAAAATTTACTTCCCCCTTTTTCAAAAAAGGAGCGATTTATAAGTTTAAATCCAAATTGAAATTAAATTTGATTTCGATTATTTAGAAGAGCGACAATAATGAACGACAGTTTTGACAGTACCTGGGGGCGGGCGGTTCCTACATGTCCCTGGGCCACCAGGAGAAGAGCGAGCTATCTTCAAGGACATCAAGAACTCCTACATCTTCTGGCAGATCAAGAAAGCCGTCAAGGAGGAGGTGGTCAAGGCCAAGGGCGGCACCAAGGACTCGCCGAGCTCATCCCCAAGCTGCTGGCTGAGCTTAACTTAGAGACCAAGATCAAGAACAAGGTCACGAGATCCTCGATAAGAACGGCTACTTCAGGGACTCCGCCCAGGTGGCCATCCCAAGTTCAAGAACTGCAAGGATATCAACTCCCTGCCCAGTACTTCTTCGACAAGGACTATGAGCCACTCGAGAGCGCAGCCACTGCCAAAAGAGCGTGGTCTGAGACGCTCAAGTAAAAGCTTAATGCGATCCTGAGGCAGAGTCGCAAGCCACTGGTCAGGCCCAAGAAAGAGAAAGCCTCCTCCTGCCAAGCCAAAGCCAGTGGAAGATAACTAGAATAATTCAGCAGACAACGATAGCGATACCACGGCGCCTTCTATACCTCCTACAGCCGTCGCCAAAGAGAAGGAGGTGAAGGAGAGTGCCTTCCTAGGTGGAGAACTACCTTTCATCTTTGACCCGAACATGCTATTGGATGCAATTCTCAAAATCAACACCATCAACTTCGCTGGGAACCTCATGCTCTCCTGGGGACAGATCAAACTGCAGCTGCAAACTCGCTCACTTGATGAACTCAGGAAGAAGTATAACGAGTTGAATGTGAACATAGAGTGTGGATGAGATTAATTTTCAAATGTAACCTTGAGACAGATAGGAGTCGATGATGAGAAGTCCTTTGTGGACGAGAGAATAGTAATAGGGGAGAGACTGCTCTCCAAGACTATCAACCATTCCTCGTTCAATTCGCTAAGCGAGGAGTACCTCCCACTCTCAGGAACAAAATCTACAGGAAGATCCTCTATGCAGATGTCACCCAAAAGGAAATAGACTACTACACGCAACTTATATCATACAATCATGCATTATGCACTTTATCATCTAACTTTCTGAGCAAGCTAATAAATGGGAGACAGCAATTATGATTTGATATACGCTGACATTTTGGAATTTTGCAACGACGACAAGTTCTTCATCTTCCAAGACATGATAGAGGCTGTGATAGTCATATTCTTCCGTGACCGTCAAGTGCTTAGAGAACCTCAAGTCCAAACCTCATGCAGCCCATAGTTGGTATCGCTGGTACAGATCGAATAGTAGGAGCCTACCCGCCCTGTGGAGTACTTCCCTGTCTTAAGTTCAGTTCTTACTTCGGGCCACTGAGTTACATCTCTGATAAGAAAGAGGAGTGCTACTACATCTTCCGAGCCCTCTACTGCAAATACTTCTGCTACCTTAACACTATCTCCTCGCACAACTAGTCTATAATCTCACTGTGTAAGCTTTTTGAGGACCTACTACAAATGTTTGAGCCAGAGGTCTGCTACCACTTGAATCAGCTCGGCATTCAACCTTTGAAGATAGCCTTCCCTTGGATCTTCTACGCCTTCGTGGGTTATCTAGAAGTGGATCAGGTAAGTCCAATCATCAATTTCTCTCCATCAATTCTTAACTAATTTATCTCTTTAGATCTACTTGGTGTGGGACAGAATCCTAGGCTTCGAAAGTCTGGAGATCCTGCCAATCTTGAGTGCAGCTATCTTCGTATTCAGAGCCAACTTAATCCTCAACTGCAATAATCAAGACGAGTTCGAGGAACTCTTCCTAGATCTGAGCTAGATTAAAGTCATGCCACTTATTCAACACTTCCTCTTTGCCACGGGAATCATATTGAAGTGTGATTTTAATTTTGTTATCAACTGAGAATGAACTTGAGTGAAAGAAGTGTAAAGGAAATAAACTATAATTATAAACAGTCGAATCTGATATGCGCTCAGTCCTTGCTGGCAACACAGTCCAAGTCTAATTTAAGTTTTAGATTGCAGATATATACTTTAGAATTATAAAAGTCAATCTATTTGAAAAAGCTTAACCAAGTGATGAAAATATACTCTTTAAATTTTTCTCTCAAAAATAAAAGGTTTGACAGAGACAGACTGACTGACTCAAATAATTTTTTTCTTTGAAAAATTTCACTTATTCTTCTTATTCCTTCCGCGTTTTGTAAAAGCAGTTATATATTTAAAGATAGATCCCCCTTTCTTCTTATTCTCTTCTTTATCCTATGATCCACTTCCCAACTGTTCAGTTAAATCAGAGGCCTTTCTCTTTCTACTGGTTTAGAAATTAGAGCTCTCTCCAGTATCCTCTTTCTCAAAGCTGCAATCATCATAGCCAGTTGAATTGGAATACTCTACTCTCAGCTTGTGCTACCACTATCGGATGAATTTCTTGCGCATGACTTCTTCAATAGTGGCTCTGTGATGAGGATCTACCAAAAGCAGTTTCTTGAGAATGGATTTTAGCTTAGGATCATATTTCTAAGGCACTGTATCGTTCAAATAGTCACCTATGAAGTGAGGATGCTCTATGGCTTTAACACCAAAGTCAAAGCCAGTGTCCCAGACTGGACAGCCAGTCATCATCTCAAGCAGCACTAACCCTAGAGCCCACATGTCTGAGGTCTTACCCTTTTAGAAGAGCTGGCCCTTGATCATCTCAGGGGAGAAGTAGTTCTCAGTTCCCACAGTTGAATACTTGGCTTTGGTTTTAATAGACTTGCCCTGTACACATAGCCCAAAGTCTCCCAGCTTTGCAGAATCGTCCTCAGTTATGAAAATGTTTGGTGACTTAATGTCTCTGTGGATTATATCTCGTGCATGGATGTAGCGCACAGCTTCGCAGATTTCTATGAAGTACTTCATCACCTTGTTTTCAGGCATGCTCACTCAACAATTAGAGATATACACTACCAATAAATGAATCCACTCTTTCGGGGGTAGCAAGATCCTATCCCCACTTCTCGGTCATGAGGGAATGGTGCTCCCTAATTTTATCTGTGAGATCTCCACCCTAGCAGTACTCCATGATTATGATATAGATGTAGTAGCTGCCCATTGTGCCATCATTGATGTGCATGAACTCATCCTCATAGGAGACTATATTCCTATGATTCATCCTCCTCAATTACTTTGCCTCCTATTGCACTCGCTCCAAATCAGTAAGGTCCTTCATCTCAAGCTTCTTCAGAATGTACTTCTTGCCCTCTTCATTGTATCTCTTGCTTCGTGTTTTATTCAACTCTTCTGAGGTCCTAGAATCTTACCTTCTCTTCCTGCTTTGCTTATTTTTCTGTTTATTCTCGTTACTTACTTGCTTCTGTGAGACCTCTAATAGAGAACAAGAGATATAAATCCAAACAAGCTAAATAGAGGAGAGGCGAAGATCTGACTTTGAGATATGGGTTTCTAAACTAGGAACACGGCGCCAAAGCCTCCCTCACCTATACTTTCAAGCACTATGAATTCCTTGCGACACAGGCGACAGTTGCAACGCTTCTGAGTCATCAAGACCCAAAGGTAGAAAGTCCCTATCACAGTCAGCACTACTATCAGAGTCAAAGTTAAAATGTTCTAGGTGTTAAGAGGTATGCGCAGAACAGCAACCTCCTCCGAAGAATTGAATTACTGATTCTTTGAACTCTCTTATGCTTTTCTCTCAGTTTTGAAAACTGAATTTGCGTTCTTAAAGTTCTCCAAAGCACTAGCCTTTTTACCTTTTGCTTGCTGGTCTTTGGATTTGATTGTGCTAGAAGGTTAGGAAAAAGCAATGGGATTAACCTTCTAAGCATCTGAATCTTTTTAAGTTTACTGAACTCAATCCCCTTCTTACCTTAAAGAATCCTAAATGGATTATTGTACCACTTCTTGATCGCGGATAGAATGGAGATTAAATTAAAAATGTCTCATTTAATAAAATTCTATTAGAGATCTAAGGATGTGATGGCTTTTAATTATTGCTAATTTTGTTGCTTCTTAGTATTCTACTACTCTTACTAAAATTTATATAAAGATTGAAAACTAATCGGTAGAACTTGGATCAGTATCTTTACCCTAATCTTCCAAGTAAGATAAGCCCTCCTCATCTAGTAGATTGGGTGCCTAATCCAAGCTTGCACTTTATTCTTCAGCCCCCTTCGTTTAAGTTGGACAGGTGATTGCCATCGCACTCGGTAAAAATCTCTTCTCCAATTTGCATCTGCTCTATACGACGACGAGTTTATTCACTCCATAATCTTTAAAAAAGACAAATAGAATTTCCCTATCCAAATATAAGGAGCTATTATCTTTTTCTTCTTGTACTTACTGGTGAAGATGAACACATTCAAGATGAGGGCTGCCTAGATTCGCCTTTTCCTCAGTAATAACTTCATCGCTAATAATTTTTTCTCTATAAACCAAAACTATATAAAAAAAAAGGATAGTTCAACAATGAGGGGTTACTAAAATTTATTTATTTAAACTGCAACTTACAAATTAAAAGACCCAATTTAAAATTAAGTTCTTCCCCCCCCAAACAAATAGCGCCTTCATTCTAACTTACAATATCCAAAATATTATGTGATGTGACTTTTCTAAACAGCTAATAGGCGAACCGAGTGCAGCAGCAAAATTTCAATGAGGATTTCGAACACGAAAACCCACTTAACTACCAGCCTCATCAGCACTAGTACCCTGCCTAGTATTATCAGCCCAACGACAACGGGGAGGCCGCCAACGACTACAGACCTCAGGAAGAGGACGACGGCGGCTATGTTGACCAGTACGAGGAGGGCAATGGAGTGGCAGGCAGCGCCACTGCCAAGTACGTGAACAACCGCCAATCAAGGAAGCAAGCGGAGGAGGATTCAAGGCTACTGCAAAATCGTATTATGCTCCTGCGCTTGGAGGAGAAGAAAGCCTGGAAGAAGATTGAGGAGACCAAGAAGAAGGCAAAGGACATAATGGGCTTGAAGCAGCGCAACCAGGAGAACCAGAGCATCAAGGAGGAGAGATACCGCGAGAAGGAGCAGCAAGAGCGCATGCTCCAGGAACGCAACCTTAACCTCAGAGCGCAACTCAAAGACGGAGTCAATCAAAAAATAGAGGAGACCCAGCTCAAGAAGCGGTCACAGGCTGAGCAGGCGAAGTTCGAAAGACAGGAGCAGCTGGAGCAGGCTATGCTGCAAAGGGAGCAAGAGTACATGAAGAACGCATCCATGAAGCAGATGGTCAAGAACCTGGAGCTGGGCCTGCAGGACAAGAAAGCCAGGGAGTAAGCCGAGAAAAAGGCCCGTGGGAGATAGGACTTGATTAACAAGATACTCTAGGAGAACGCAGCTAGGCTATAGATCGAGAGCGAGGTGGTTAGAATGGAGCAGGAGGAGCTAGAGCTAATCAACCGACTTCAAAACACTCAGATGCTGCAAAGAGCTGCCTACGATGATCTTGAAAGCGCACTCTCAAACCCAAATGAGGTCTCTCAAGTATTCAGTCAGCACCAGGTATGAAATGAGATGAGAGGTGGAAGAAGTATGAATGGGTGCAGGAGCTTCTCAAGCTGAAATATTAACAAGAAGACTATAACCTATTGTGAAATATATTTATGATGATGAAAGAGGTTTTACTTCCTCTTAACTATTTACGATTTTCTAAAAGTGTTAACTCTACATAAGAGAAGTTTAATTTGAAATAAATAATTAAGAGAGTTATTTCAAACAGCTTCAATTTCAAAGAAACAGGGCACCACCCATCCACTAACTCAACAATACAATTAACAACTAGCAGTTATAGAAAGAAATGGCGTAATCTGTGCTAAAACAAAACACCAAAAACTTCGATTCAAATCATAACAAGGAAGATGGAAAGATCAAGTTATAGGTTAAATTAATACTACAAATTTTATAGTGTAAGTTCCTAAAGACTCTGCAGCCTGATGCAACTGGGGTGATATACGGGACGAAGAAGCCTGAAAAGGAGGTGCAGCCAAGCATGAATGAGATATTCTCGTGGGGCTATGAAGCGCCAGTCAAGAGAGACTACATCAAGGACAAGACTGATGTTAGATATAAGATCAGAAAGGCAGAAGCCAAGTAACCTTAAAAGAAAGAGTTACTATCTTATCTTACTCACAATCTATTTACATCTCAGAGGTGTAGGACAATTACAGAAAGCCAGTCAAGGTGATGAGTTAATCGCAGTTGCAGTAAGAAGATGATTCATTCTAACATTCAGGAGAGAAGTCTAAAGTAAGAGGCTCTGCAATGGGAGACACCTATCTCTTTGACTATCTTGAGGGCAGCTAGATCGAAAAATGGAAGTTGAAAATTTATGAGATGGCTGTCAAGGAAGAAAGTGAGGAAGTCAAGCGTTCCACTTACAAGCAGCTATTCTGTGGGGATGAGAGGGCTTGGTGGGAAGAAGTCATGAAGCAGGTCACACCAGCTGGAGTGAGATGCTACTCTGAAAGGCCGAGTGAATTGATACCCAGACCACTTCTTGAAGTAAAGGATTGAGGCAAAGCTGAAGGAGATAATTTTGAAGAATAGAGAGCTATAAGTAGAGGGAAAGCTTAACTTTGATGAGAATGGAAATATCGTGATCTCAAATAGAGGAGCCCAAGGATAGGATCCTACTGGAGCAGCAGTCGGCTAGATGATAAACTAAGTCACTATTCAAATCGACCCTGCCGAGCTAGCTGAGAGAGAAGCCGCAAGATAAAAGAGACAAGCTGAGAAGAAGGCACTCAAGAGAGCTCAAACTGCAAAGTCCTAACGCAACTTAGCGAAGAGACTTAATGACATCAAGTCAACAAGCAGGTGGCTAGCTGATTCTGCTATCACTACCTATTTCGGCAGACCAGCATTCCATCCCTATGGAAATAAGAACACTAAGCCAGCTGCAGGTGGAGTAGTTTTCGGAGATTATTTGAAGACTCATAACATCAATCCCCAGAGTGGCGATAATAAGCCTGAGTTCAGGCAAGTCTATGGCAGAGCCATGCTTGGAGCTACTATTGAAGTCAGAGGGCCTGGCTCTAAATCTCCTAAGCGTAAGGCAGTCAGACAGCCAACTCTACCTAGGAAGGTCAGAGAAGATATCAGACTCACGCCTGGAGAGATAGAGGAATAAACGGCTAGAAACCCCATCATGCCTTTGAAAAACACAGGTGAGGGCATGGATCACATCCAGATTGAGAAACCTAACCTTGCTAAGTCAAAATACTTGCAGAGCAAGCACACCACACCACTCGACTCTCAGTCCTAAAATCAGTCCATCTACGATTTGCAAAACGTACTACAGGGGCAACAAGCACCACAGCAATAGTAACCACTTACAATTCAGCAGCAATATGAGTAGCTGAAGGGGCAAGGACTATCAAACAACAGCTCGCAGTAGGTACTGGCACCTCTTACTAGCAACTAGCAGAAGTACGAATAGAATTTAGAAGTCTACAAAAGCAAGCCAACTCATCTCGATGGCTTCTAATCGCAGCACCAAAGAGACAAGAACGATTAGATGATTATCGGTAGTTAGAATCCTCTAGTTAACAAGCAAATGCTTTCTAAAGCTCAAGCTTAGAATTTTGGAGGCGTGGGTACTTCCAGCCAGATTATTGGAAGCAAAGTGCCTTAGCAAAAGGAAAACTTGCAAGAATCCATTATCCCTCAACACTAACATACATCTTATTGTGGTCACATAACTCAGCCTCATAACTAGGATTTGCCTTTCCCAGAGCAGCAAGTACCTTACTGCCCAGTTCATGGAGCAAATGACCAGCCAGAGCACCTCCACATGCTTGATCCCAAGAACTACAAGTTCCTTCCTCACTAGTACACAGAAGTTATTAGACCTGCTGGTAGGTTCACTCACAAGTCCGAGCAACTCTCGAACCTTCTCACTTGGCAAGTCCAAGTCAATGAATGAGCTCTCAACCTTCACTACTGAGGAACATAATTCTCATTTTACCCATCTCAACTGTCTTTAAATTTTGCGCTTTACCTATTTTTAAGCTTCAAGTTTCTATTCAGCACATACATAGCTTATCTCTTTCTTATGAAATGGTGGGCAAGTCTATAAAATTTAATAATTTATAACAACTTTCTAAATTCAAACTTAAATAAATAGGAGGGAGGTAAGACCAGTCTGAAATATTTTTCTCTCTTTCCATTTCTTCTTTGCTACTTGATGATTTCCCTTAATATAAGTATGTCTAACCATCTCTGATAGAGATCGAAAGAATGGACGTGATAGCGAACCAGAGATATCAATCTATCAAGCAATAGCTGGATAATTTGCACTACAGTCAGCCCTTCAGTAAGTCATTATTCCTTGAATCGAAGTGCAGCTATACTCTTTCACTTTGAGAAAAGCCTTTCAACAGAAAATTTTCATAAACCACTTCTAAAAGAAGGAAAGAAGATTACAATATACTCTCAAAGAGAGGTGTTCATTCGTCCATACTAGCTTTTAAGGATATATTTTTAACTTTATTTATAGATATCGAGAGCAGCGCTTTGGTGGAGCGACTACTAACTGACTTGCTCAAGACCACAGAAGCCTTTTAAAAGACCAAGACTGAGCTGGCTCTCATCACAAGTGAGAACAAACTCAACTAGCAGGCTCTTCAGCCTCTGGCCAAGGAGAACGAAAGACTCCAGAGGGAGAACAACCAACTGCACTTCCAAGTCATCCAAGCCAAGGAGCAACTAGACCAGGTGGAGCTCAGGTGGAAGGGAGCCGTGCGCCAACTGACTGGGGAGGTGCAGGACATGAAGTTCCTGGTGGACTAGAAGGACTTCAAGATCAGGAAGCTGGACGCGGAACTGACCAAGATGAGGAGCAAGTACGAGAAGGTGCTCTCCAAGATGTATATGACAGATCAGGATGAGGTCCTCCCAGGCCTCGCCCCCAAGATCCAAGACAGAGGAGAGGTCAACTCCATCATGAACAGCCATAAACAGGACTTCCAGATCAGTTCCACACTCTAGAAGCAAAACCCTGACGTCTCTGATATAATAGGAGGAGCAACACAGGACAACTAGTCTCCTAGAGATAAAAGTAGAGGTTATAATTATTTTAGAGATCAGTTCAGGACTAATCAGTCTGCTGTGTCGCCATACCTCACTCAGAACTAAGACACCCAGGCCAGCAATAAGAAGTGGGCTGAGGAGCTGACCAAGGCAGACGACAGAGCTTCTCACTTCCAGCAGCAGTATCTGCTTGAGAATAAGAAGCGCAGAGAGGTTGAAGAGACCCTCACCACTTTCGAGAAATAGCTGAGCACCAGAGACGAGGAGATCAAGAGACTGCATAACCTTTACGAAGGCGGTTAGAATCTGGAAAAATTAAACGTCCGCTTCGTCCACGAGAACAACGCCAAGACTATCGCCAAGC
>JAJKFJ010021970.1:0-16477 GCA_027382625.1 Tetmemena sp. SeJ-2015 | reverse complement strand
GGCGATCGCTTAAGCAATCAAAGATCTTGATAAAACGAAGACTCATCACTCTGGTTGTTCAGTATCAAAGCATGGATTCAAACTCAAACCCCTTGGCCATGTTTGAAGATCAAATTAGATTCATGTATCGATTCAACATGATTGATAACTCATGCTTCCAACTTGTGCTCGTGCTCGTGTTCGGTGAATCAGCGGGTGACTCATGCTTCGTAACTTATGTTTCATAGTCATGTTTCATAACTCAGTTTGAGAACTTCCCAATGTTTGGGGAAAGGAAAACCCCCCATGTATGAGAACTCATTTTTGGGTCATTCATACTTGAGCACTCTTGTATTAGCACTCATGTTTGGGAACTCGTGTAAGGCAACAAATGTTTTATATTAATTTTTGGGGCAATCATGTATGAGCACTCATGTTTTCGCACTCATGTTTTCGCATCGTGTTTTCGCACTCATGTTTTAGCACTCATTTTTAGAAGTCATGTATCACAACTCAGTATGAGACAGTATTATATATTTAATTTTTTGGCGAACTTTGTTTTAGCATTCTTTTTTCGAAGTCATGTTTTCGCACTCTGTTTTTGCACTCGTGTTTTTCATGAATAATATTGATTAATTTTAAAAGATGATATTAATAAGAGACTTGTACACCAAAATTTTTGACTTTTAATTCCAATTCATAATATAATTTATTAAATTTTAAATTTATAATTTTTAAAAAAGAAATTTTTTAAAACAGAATTTAAATACAAAAAATCGTGAGTTATGGGAAACTATGTATGAACAAACTTAAAAAAAGTGATATAATTAAATGACAGTTTTAATAGTTAATCTTTTAATTTTTAATGGAGGGGAAGGTGGAAAATTTCGTCAAGACCCTCACTTAGCCTTCTCTTCTTTTACTTTTTTTTTTGCGGGATACTAGTTGAAGGGTTAGGGTGGATTTTTTAAAAAATATAATTGCTGAAAGTTAATTTTGTTTAATATCTCAAATGGCTCTGAAAATTCAAAAGTGTTCAGAATATCACTATTCTTTAATCCCTTTTTACTTTCAAAAATGACTAGTGTTAGGTTGTTGAGTTGTCCTCTCCTTTTCCTGAATCTTAGCCTTACGTTTTTGATGGTTCAGATGCCCTCTTGTAAGAGTGTTTGAGTTGTTTTTTTGTTATTGTTATTTTAGAGCTGTTGAGTTCCACATTTAAATTAAGAGATATCTCAAATTAAAACGTAATATATTAAAGGACAGACTACAAGCACTCAGACATCTTATATTTCTAGGAATTGTGATCATCTATTTTCTTTTAGATTCTCTAGTATATTGTTATCTATCCTTCTTATACTACTATATATTTAAATACTCAATTAAGTTCATAAATGCTCTTATATTTGTTCCTGTATTACCACTAATAGTTCGTTTATATGATTATTGAGAAGATTGAAATGTTTAATCCAAGATGGCTGACTTACCTATTTCTGATCAGATGGACCCCAAAAAGCTACCTGTGGTAAAAGGCCTAGTAGTAGTAGTAGTAGTAGTAGCGATTAACCACAGGTAGCTTTTTGGGGGTCTTAATTAAACGTGATTTGATTGGCTGGTTCTTTAATAGTTTTAATATATTTAATCGCAGCCACTATGGCCACCCAGGCACCCAGACGCTCCAGGCCACTCGAGCGCATGATTCATCCAGGGAAGGATCACTCGAGGTCCCACCATTCGAGCGCTTGCAGTGAGAATGGCTCAGAACTGAGTTCACTGTCCGATGGCGACTATTTGGCACCATTGTCGCCGTAAGGTCAACCTCGAGGGCGGCAAGATATGTTCATTTGTAAGGCCAAGGCCAGCCAGCCTCCAGGATACCGACGTTTCGCAGACCTGCCCACCCGCGAGGGCTCAGAGGTGGCTTACTCCTAGGTCCATAGCCTTTCACGAGACTCATCCGAAATGCCTTCGGCTACCTTTGAGGCATGCCCAGGGCTCAACTTATCGCAGCTGATGGTGTAGCCATACTCTTCTAGGCTCCTCCTCGATGGCGATGTGCACTATCAACGCTTCCTTTAGTACCCCGGCCCATCCTACAGCTTACTTTCCAAGCTTGGCAAGGTCCCCGACCTCGTGGATATCCTAAAGGCTCACTCGGGGAGCACACTCTTGCCGAGGGATGTTGAGTAGGAGCTCGTTGAACTCTCAATGACAATAGACGGCCTGATTGACAAGTTGGTGGGAATGGTTGAGTCCTTGATATCCTCTACAGTTCAGTCGCAGGCTCAGCTCGCCCCCCGCAACCTTCTACTCCCACACCTTTGCTATGCAGAAGTTGAGCACTATGTAAAGCGCTAGCAGCTCGCTCATCTTGTTCAAAAGCGCTGTTCTACCCTCTGCCACATTAGCCCAGATACTCACAAGAGGATGACAGAGTTGAATGAGGTCCGAAGGGGCCTCCTCCATCTCAGGACAAACTATGGCTCGCTGCACCAAAGGCTGTTATCAAGGAACGCCGCTGAGTCGAGGAAGCTCAAGGCTCATGTGTACTCCAAGCGTTCACTGATGATGATTGAGGCAGCCTCTAAGGCGAGTGTGGTAGTAACCTCACGTGCCAGTGCGGAGGAACTCAAGAAGAGGGCGCGTGAAGTGGAGGTGTCTAACATTGTATACTAGCAAGTCATTGATGGAGTAAGAGAGTACTAAGAGTTCGTGCACTCCATAGTTGAGCACCACATTGTCAAGCCTAACTTTGATGGCCGCAATGCTAAGGTTCTCGCGTACGCACTGCTTGATGCTGAACATGGATTCAAAGAGTTAAAGGCCTCGATTAAGAGTAGCAAGTCAGAGCTCAAGGATGCTCTTGGCGAAGAGGGTGCACGTATCCACTTACTGCTCAAATCAATCGCGATGAAGGTGAGCGACATTATGAGGAAACGTCGAAGGCAGTTCTGCCTGTCTATGCTCACGCAGTATGCGAGGGGCTTCGAGCCCAGGCGCTACACCTTCGACATTGGAGACGTATTGGGAGGAGTGGACCTGGCAAGCGTGCCACCTCGGCAACGAATCTTCAAGATAGCTATCAAGCAGGACGAAGTTGTCGATAGCGAGTAAGTCAAGGGTGAGCGATAAGCCCTCTACCATGGGATAAACCTTTCCCATCGCACAGTGGAGGCATTCTCCGAATTCACTCACTTGCTCTATGTCGCGAGTCAGCGGGCCTCCTGGCAAGAGAGTCGATAGAGGGCGCTTGCATATGTGATGGACAATCTCGTTGGCGAGCTGGAGAAGTCGGCCCCCGTTCACAAGAACAACAAGTTCATCTACCCGCGTACATAGATGGGAGGAGGAAGAGGATGAAGGAACCCTTCATTTTTGACATCCCATTATTGCCAACTGCGTCCAATCATCCTGAACAGAGGTATCACATCAAACTCAACATCATCCGAGACGCACTTAGAACTGGCACCTAGATTTTCGTCACCACGGAGCACAAGGGTTATCGCTGCTAGGCGCGAGGAAAAATCCTAGCATCCACATTCCCATACGTTTACAACCTAGGACCACTCACATTTATTTCAACAATGACCCTTTGAAACGAGCAAACGCTTATATAACTGGAACCCATGGGCGCCACACTGATTCTCCTCAGAGGATCCAAAATCCATCAACCTCATAACTCACACAGGCCAAAGTTGCCCACTGTGATCTATGCTCCAGGAGCCATGAAAAAGCAACGGTCCTGAAGCGACACACCTCTACGATATTCTCGCAAGCCACCGAACTACTTCAAAAACAAACTAGCAACTGAGGGAACTCACTCACTTATACTTTAACAGGACGGCCCGCGCAACTCATTAAGCCATTAACGATATGTAATTCCCTTAGACCATTCAGCTTCAACGCAGATGCCCTACCCCCCAAGCCAATTTCACAGCGACATGATTCGCGACAAATAACTGTAACCAATATCGAGCTTATGAGGCAAGCCTGACGCTCGAAATAAATTGCGACACAGACCGAGCTTACGGAGAGGTACTCTCTGCCAGACTCAGCAGGGGATTGCTAGCATTAGACCCCTAGATGAAACAGAGCATGGAATTTCTAGCAGAGAAGATGGAGGGCGAGTACAAAGTAATGATGCAGCAGACTATGGAGCTTCTATATCTCAAGGACATTGTGAGAACCTTCCTCGACCACCAGATCAATAATGCTGCTCAGCAGGATATGATTGAGCAGCCCCAAGCTTCTAGGCAACCTCAGTCAGCAGGGAAATTCGATGCAGTCAGAATGGGAGGGCAGGGTGATCAGCTGAGCAATCAAGGCGCACGAGTCGTGGGCGCAGATGTTCTTCGCCAGATGTAGCGGGAAGCGGAGCAAGATATTCAGATTGTAGAGCAGCAGGACAAGGAGCAAGGCATCTCGCATCCGTTACTGGTGAACAAGGCAGGGCAATCGCAGCCATTTAAGAAGGAGTTCATCTAAAAGTTTGCTAGAGAGATAGAGGACTTAAAGTAGGCCATAGGAGACGAACCGATAGCTCTCTTAGGTCTGAGCTTTAATGGTACATATACCCTGCGCAGCGCGAATGCGAAGATCATGATTCATGGCACACGGATCACTGTCAGAATGGCTGCTATTCTAATGTTCTGGAAGGAGAGAGAGGCAGAGGTTCTCAAGCAAATAGTTGAGAAGGAGTTCTATATCGAACTGAAAGAGGAGGAGGCGGTGCAACTGCTCGACTATCTAGAGGATGTACATAATGTTGGCACCAATGCAGCAAAGGCAAGGAATGAGTTGATGCGTACTCAAGCAGATAACTTAAAGAGGAGAGAGCAAAAGCAGAATGCGAAGAGGAACAGCAACAATGTGAACTGAGAGAGTGAATATTATATCTAATTATGAGCGCATATTATTTATCTTCTAAACGTTAAACTTTATCGTACTTATCTAATACTGCAGGTATAATTATTAGTATTGATTGCTAAAGATATGGATTCCATGCACGACAGGACCACTCTGGACTAGGTGAGCTCTTTCATCAAGAGTAAGCAGGAGCTCCATGAGGCCGCATTGAGGAATGGGTACTTCCTGCCGAAGCTCAAGAGCAAGGCGGTGACTGAGGATTACTTGCTCAGTGTCATTGGTGGCAGAGTCTGGTGCGCCAAGTATGACGAGATTAGACTGCTGCCTTGCCCAAGGCCACCCTCTCTCGATGTGCTCTACGCCAAGTTATAGGAAGTTGCTGTAAGGGACAAGGTGAGCCTGGGTATGGATGAGTAGCACTTGCCTGATAGAGCATGGACGTTAGCGATGCTGTCAACTTACAAGCCGGCGGATGAGATATTCAAGAAGGGTTACGAGCCACCTCGCAAGGCTGCCTCTGGGCCGAGCCAGAAGAGTGTGGATCTGCAGTGGAGCTTCCTCGAAGGGCTGCCGATCTCCAAGGCAAAGTCGAAGGCGCAGCGTCTCTCCTTCCTAAACTTGAGCAAGCAATCCAATAAGCTCCTCCGCCTCCAGGACCAGAGGGCCAAGCTCGACCTGCAGATGGAGAAGGAGAAGAGGTCGATGGAGGAACGAAAGAAGGGCAAGCAGCAGCGGCCAGGTGGCAGGCAGTTCTCTGGGGCGATGTTCGGCTAGACTGAAGTCAATGTGCACATGCGAGACCAACAAGTCCCCCAGCAAGCAGTGACTCAGGCGAGGTGGCCGCGCAGGCAGTGAATGAGTGTTTTTATGTGTGAGTTAGCCAGTTGCATTATCTTAAGGTTGTCATAATCCGCCACTAGTTGCCGCAGCTCGACGACGAGGTCCGCAGGATACTTGTCATGGCTGGCCCCACGGAGGACCACGCGTCGGCGCCACTCCTGCTTCAGCACCCCCCAAAGTCGCTCGATGGGGTTGAGGGCACAGCTGAATGGAGGGAGGTACTGTAATGTCTGCCCATCGGTGAAGAGGTCCCTGACCTTGGAGCTCTTGTGGATGCTCAGGTTGTCCATGACAATGATGCTATTGCTGGGAGCCCGCTGGAGGAGGCCATGCATGAAGCTGGTGAAGTGCCCAAGGTTGTTGCTGCCCGAGAGGACGAGGCTGTGGACCAGGCCGCGCCTGCTGCTGATCGCTCCAATGATGGTGGCCGAGCTGCCTCTGCTGTTTGGAATGGTGATGGTCATGGAGCGCTTGAGCCAGGCCTTCCTCATGGTCTGTGCCACATGTTGAGACGCACAAGGACCGTCGATGTAGATTATCTCGCGGCCCGCGAACATCCACCGCGCTATGGTCATGGCAAACGCTTACTGTCTCTCCTAGAGCTCTCGCTGCCTCTCGCCCTTGCGAATGTATGCGTAGCTCCCGGACCGGTAGTACACCTTATTACGATGGAAGAGCTTGGCCAGCGTAGCTGGGCAGACCCTGGGTGCCCCGAATCGCACTTAGTAGTAGTCAATGCCTCCCTCATGGTCAAGTGGGCCGCCTCATGAAGGTGCTTGGCCGATGTAATACGTGCCTCGATCTCGCTTAGGATCTTCCGCTGGCCTCCGCAGTTGGATCTCCTCGACTCGTAGATGAAGCCGTTCCGGCGCCACCTCTCTACTATCATAGCAACAGTGCTAGCCTTGATGCCAGTGATTTTCGCCACTTATTTGTAGCTGAATTGGATGTTGGGGTCATTGCTCAGCGTCCCGTCGGAGCAAGATGGAAGTAACTGCTGATCCGTCGAAGAGTGGTCCTGATTTCAGCTTCGGTCGACTGCCCCTCCGGGGTTTGTTGATGGGACTGGACTGCACATGCTACTCGGGTAGGGTATGAGGTTTTGGGTTGGGAATGTGAGGTGCGGGGCCCGAAATATTGCGAAGTGATCACGATCTTGGGGAACTCGGCCAGCTTCCTGGTGCGCTTTTTGCGATCGCGTGCGGCTGCCATTAAAGTACATTCGCACCTCACGATCAATTAAATTTATGGAAATGATTAACTACTCAATACTCATATGAATGAACTATAAGGAGGCCTTGATAAAATGCTGCCCTCCAACTAAAAATTAACTAAATTGGTTTAAAAAGTTGCGGTTCCATCTGCTTTTTCCGAATACTGATAGAAATAAGTAAAAAATTGTTTCTTACCCAAAACATAAGTGAGAAAGCACTATAGCATAAGGAATATAAAAAATTAAATCTTCCAAGTTCTAGGGTTTGATTTTAAAGATCTGAACTTAATTAAGAAATACACTTTAATATGCAAAATACTTTAACTTAATGTTGGATAAATGGAAGGTGGCATCTAAGGTAATTTAAACACCCCCTAGTTTTTACTTCTACATCTGATTCCATCAAAGTACTCTCCATTGAAGCACCATTCATCACTTCTTGCATTATTCCGGGGTAAAATATTTTAATTTTTAAAACCAATTTAAAATTAAATCAAATTTTTAAAAAAATAAGGGTTCATATCGATTATGCATTTATGATTGTGGATGAACTATATTATTATTGTCTGGATTAATACTCTAGGCCTGGCTTTAAAAAAATTGAAATATAAAATCAAAAAAAGTGTGCAAAGGAGTCTTGTGATTAAATAACAACAACAGCTTTCAGTTAAAATATGAATTTTTTACCTAAAAATTATTAAAAGACTACTCCCATAAAAAATACTCATATATCATTAACAAATTTTCAGTCAGCAACTTGGGCAAATTAAATAGAGTAAAATACATGGAAATGTCGACGTGATCAAATAGAATTATTTATCTGATAAAAAATTAGAATTGCACATTCTTCAAACTTAATATAAGTGTCCACAATAAATTATCTGATAGATATGTATTAATATTCTAAAATAGGGGGTGAGTTAACTAATTTTTATAAATTAATTTCATATTAAATTTTTCCAGTAATATAAAGCAAATTATTTAAACTCTGTGTTAAGTCTGGCAGCATAGAATATGGATATGAATTTATGAAAGTTTTAATAAAAAAATAATGGGATTCTATTTTATATATTTGCTTTTAAAATGAATAGATACTATTGTTGACACTTTTCATTTTAATATAGCCGACTAAGTAAGGAAAGTTTGTAGGATTCGGGATGCTAGATTTGTAATTCTTAAAGGCCATATAAACTTAAATTCTTGTTAAAATAAAAATCTGATATTTTATAAAGTTGTTTAGATTATATCATCTGCAGTGTCTGAGTCGAAATTCGAATAAACTCGAATCTCTTTTAAGTATCCCTAAAATCTAGGGTCATCAGCAAATTCAAACTTTCTTATATCATAGCCTTTGTCCATTGCAAAGTTCATCATAGAACCACGATTGAAAGCATAAAATATAATTGAATCTCATCCCAATTTGAAAGTACTAAACATTTAATATTAAATTACTAAATAGAAATTGTATCATTTTAAGATATAAAATTGGATTAAAAGAATTGAGCAATTTTTAAGCATTTAATGTACCTTAATTATTGAAATACTTTTCTCTCTCTCTTTTTTAATATTTTTGATTTATAAAATCATAATTCCATAAAGATTAACTTAATTTACTAACTGATTGATATTTTAAATAGAGACATGCAAATTCATGTCTCTTTTCTAAGAAGTAAAGTAAAGTAAAGTTTAAGGGAATGAAATAATAATCATAAAGTCGCAAGAATTTAATTTTCTATTAACTTAGTTGACTACATCCCAGGTAACTTTTCTAAGAAAAAATAAAATTGTTTAAGAATGAGATTTCTAAATTTCTACTTATATAATGATGTATTTATTAATTTAGAAAGACTAAGAAAAATTTATATCTTAATAAATTTAAAGAAAAATGTTTTAGTTTTTTATTTCTTAAAATGAGTATTTATATTTGACATAGTAAAGAAAATGATTCCATTGAGAAGCATCTACTCCTGGAATAATTACAGTTTAGCTTTAAGTATCTAACTATCTCACTAAAATATAATGATAAAATAATTCTCCATTAGAGATTTCCATTTTAAAAACTAAATTCACATCCATCGGTGGGGCATAAATAATTATACTATTAAAGATTAATCTTATTATGGATATTTAGGGCTAAAATGAATATACTATTTTTATAATTTGATTTTATCTTTTTTTACACAGAGAGATGAAATACTAATTGTCTTTAATTGCCCTGACATGCGAGCTTCAATCCATGCTTGTGGTTTAAATTTTTCGCTCAGATATGGCATTATAGGATATGATATATTTGGTTTTAATTTGATTATCAAAAATATAAAAATAGCAATTTTATTTATTAATTTGCATTCCCAATGATCTCCAGTAAGATAATATCCCGAATTATCACTCATTTTTATCCATAGATATATTATCACATCCTAATATATGTTAAAATTTTAGAAATAATTAAATCCTACCCATATTAAATGATTTCGATTTATCTGAGGCCGGTTGGCGGGTAATATAAGTCAAATATGAATAGTTTATCGCAAATATGAGAAATTTAAAATAAAACCGTGTGAAAAAGCTTTCTTTTTAAATACAAGTCGGAATACTAGCAATACATGAAATGCGAATAAATACATTTTTTAGATATCTGTAAGTTATTTACAATCTGCAACTGATATATTCCTTCTATTGGTGCATGACATTGTTATCATTTAATATCTTCCTTTTATTGGCAATGTAATTTTTTGAATGGCTGAAATTCTTCTCTATGATTAAAGTGCCTGCATTTATTACCATCTACTTTTATTCCCCCCAATTAGCTGATAGAATTTTCGAGAATGAGTATAAATGGATATCATTTGCCTCAATGATTATTAGGAACGCGGTGATTTAGAGTGTACCATTAATTCTCTTAATTAATTATTCCTGTAAACTAATTAAACTCTGTCTTGTAATTAAGAGTCGCTACATTTAGAACTTTTCAAATTCGCGATCAACTATTCATATTTGACTTATAATAGTAAAGTAAAGTAAAGTAAAGTAAAGTAAAGTAAAAGTAAAATTTGAGGAATATAAATAATAATCATTTTCAAAACCAGCACTTATTCAGCGGGTAATAATAAACAAGAGTATATATTTGTAATATCTAGTTTAGTACTATCTTTTTAAAGTTGAAGAGCATGAATCTGAGGTAGAATCATAGATAAAATTCCTCTCGCATAACACGAGAGGCATATCGTTCCATATAGAGTTAGTATTTGCTATTGCAGGAGTTCCTATTGTATTTATAGCTCAGCCTCTTAAAATAGTTGGGTAGTTCCAGTCGTACTCAAACTTCCAATAAGTATAAAAATAAGTTAAGAGACAAGCTGGATAGGAATCATCAAAGTTCTGCCTTTAAAACAATAGCATGTCATATATTTAATTAAAAATTTTTATAAAAATGTTTCAAAATTTTTTAAAGAATCCATAATACAATAAAGACTCTAGAATTCAAAGATAATTTATAAAATTTAATCATTTTCACTTAATATTTTATGATTTTTTTTTGATGTATTATTTCATTTCAAAAAATGAATTTTTATTTTATAAAATATTGTTTTTATTTTTTTAAATAAAATTTTATTTTTTAATAAAATTTAAATTAATTTATTTTTTAATCATATACAGTTCTTTATGAATCCCAAAGTCTTAATTAATAATTTATATTTATTTTAAAATTAATAAATTCAATTTTGAGTTTAAGTGTTCTTTCTTTATAAGTAATATTTTATTATCTTAATTCCTTCATATACACTGCATTTGCTGCTTAAGGAGTCTATCAGAAATCTAAATAGAGAGTTGAGCTTGTGAATTATAAATTTGCTCCTGCACTTTATGATTAAGTTGTCCCATAAATAACACATTATTAAAATTAAGCTATAAACTTGTTGATTCAAAATATAAGTAAGCTACACTGAGGATGTCTAAGGAACGTGCTCATCATAACTTATAGAAACGTAAATTTAAATACTCATATTTTTATTTTGAAATTATTCTTAATAAATTTAGTTCCAAACTTTATAGCCGCCTGAGGGGTAGTTCAGAGATGCATAAAATTATATTTATTTAATTCATTAGGTATTGAAGAAATTTATTTCAAACTAATAATATGCCTTATATCTTATTCTCAATAGTGGAACATATTATGAACTAGAGTCACTTGTCTCAGAGATAAAATCAATTTATTTAGTTCTTAAATGTAAATATATCTTTCTATATTGGAGGAGCGAAGCTTCTGAAACTTTCAGTGGCTATTTAAGGAATATTAAAATCTTTAAATGCTACAGATCAATTGGATAGAGCAGGCAAACTCTCCACAGCATGATGGCTCCGAAGTTTGGATTACAGTATGATAATCTAGCTGATCTCTATCCTTTCAGCAAACCTGAGGGAAATTAAATCAGAGAGTCAATTCTTTAATTTAATTAGCGGGACCAATACTATATTTGACCTTAATGTTTACAATATAATTTAGTATCCAGTAAGAAATACAAAACTTTGCAGCGGAGATTCAAAATATTCAAGTAAAAGGTATTGCTAGAGTAAGGTTTAACCAGTTCTAATAACTATATTTAGGGGAGCAAAGAGTTCTTTAATTAATCTATGGTTTGGAGTTCACAGTACCTCAATCGCTCTCTACTTGTTTCTCTTTATCCTTTTGGACAAATATGCAGCTGATGGATTAATTGAGCGTGGTTGTAGAAATAATATTTTCTTTAATTTGAAAAGAGAGTGATGCTTTAGATTAACTCTTTATTTGACTACTTATCGCTAGTAGATGTCCAAACTTATATTCAAATAGCTGTAAAAAGTAATGTTAAGACTTTGCAAACATAATTGAACAATTTTTACTTTAATAAATCTATTAAACTTTATTTAGACAATACTTTGAACAGTATACTAATGAATAAGTGGATTCAAGTAACCTTTCAAAGCTTAATTAAATTAAATTAAAAAGATTTTTTAAAATTTAACTTAATTTAGTTAAAGTGAAGTTTAAATAGTTTACTTCAACACGATTAAATATCAAATGGACCTAATCTAACTTGCAAACGCAAATTATGAGCTAAACTTTGCAGATTTTGGGAATAAGTACTCTCTATTTCTTATAAAAAATGATACAAATAGTCCTCTTGGAGTTTCAACTGGATCACTTGTCTATCTCAAAGTAAAGTTAGTATAGAATTATTGCATTTTAGGAAATTCAATACTACACCACTTACATTTCCGACTAGTGGATAGATTATTATGGATTACACTCCAAGAATATTGATCTCTAAATTTTAACATTATTATAGGTCAAATACAATTGCGTGATCAGTGATTGATAGTTTCTAAAATACAATTTATTTCCCATCTGATACAACAAGTCTTTAATAGCTCAATTAAGATTATTATTTCATTTATTGATTAAACAAATATGAAAGATAAAGAAGGAGAGAGGGACAGGAGAAATAAGCGCACTAAAGACTCTTGAGATGCTCAAAAGCTAACCATAGTAAGTAAACCTTTTTTATTTGACAATAATTATGATGATTACTTTTGAGTTTAGCTCATATTTATTCAACCTATAATGCTTTTATAGGCTAATCATGAGTCTTTAAAAATGATGATTGGCGACACAAGAGTCCTATTTCTACTATGTACTAACAGTATCGGCCCAAGATTCATCATAAAAATACTGTCTGCAGATATAATGATTACTGTAACGCAGTGATGAGGGTAAGTCTTTTAGAAATTTTGTGAATTTACTTAAAGGCTATGTCTAGGGTTTGAATAGCAAGAAGGAGGAAGAATGCAAATGGCGAATAGAATATCAAAACACTAAAAAAATAAAGTAAAATTAGACTTCAGACAAGGAAGATGCGCATTTAAAATAGCAACCAGTACAAATAATCCTCTAAATCTGTATTTTTAAGAACGTAAATTACGAAATCACCCATTTGTATTTGCCCTATAATTAAGATAAATTAAATTTAGAAGTTCCTTTGGCATAAAAATCGGCTTAGATATAGGCGGAGGGATTTTTTTAAATTAATTTCTTTGAAAAGATAGCTGGAATAATGCATAAGGAATGCTATTTATTAATCAACTTGTAAAAATGTAGAAGTGAGTTTAAATTAAAAATTGCGTGGGCATAGATGAGCCATAAATAACTAACAAATTTTTAAGGATTTTATTTTTTTTTTTTACCAAACATTATCTACAATTATATGAAGTCATGGGCTTTAGAATTGTATTAAAATTTTCATAAATAATTATCAGCTTCTTAGTAATTTCTCAATAAATCTTAATCCTAAATTTAAAAAATCTATTTATTATTTTGGCTGGGTATTACAAGTTGGATGAAAGCGGGGGAGACTATCAAAATTAACTATGCCACTAATTCAAAAACTACAGACGTAATTTAGTATTATCTATTGTGGAAATTAATTTTATTAAGAATAAATTATTTTTTTACCAATCAAAACCCCATAATATGATAAGAAAGTGAAAATAAGTTGTGTATAATTAATTTCTTTATTAACCACTTATAATCATGCGAGTCAAACGCGAAATTACTCAAAAATAAACTACATGATCCATCCTATCTCAGTTTCATTTGACTCTAAGGTTGGAATGTAGTCCCCTTATCAGTAGTAATAGCCAGTTCTCAACTCAACTCCATGCAAAAATGTTGAGAGTGCCAGCGCGCACTATACTCTCGCATTGAAAGTTGCTTTGCAGATTTAGAAATTAGGAGTTGCAGCTGTTCCTCATTCGCACTTCTAAGTTTCAGACATCAATTATTTGATTGATCCTCAAACTCTTGCCATTACGCCCTTCAGTTTGGATACGCGCAAAGATCCTTCCATAATAGTTTTTCCTTATCTCAAAAATCTCTCCGTAGACTGTAGCAAAATCTATCGTTGAAA
Source organism: Tetmemena sp. SeJ-2015 (assembly GCA_027382625.1). Taxonomy (NCBI): domain Eukaryota; phylum Ciliophora; class Spirotrichea; order Sporadotrichida; family Oxytrichidae; genus Tetmemena; species Tetmemena sp. SeJ-2015. Next base: position 2,632 of record JAJKFJ010021970.1, on the reverse strand, counting down.
TGGCATAACGTACAAAACTGTGAATCGAGTGAAGCGCGTTATAGACTTCACTTAAGCAATTTTATTAATATAATCTGAAATATATTTCACGCTCAGGTGTGGGGAGGGATAGCGTGAAATTTTGTATGTGCTGAGAAGCTGTGTTTACACCAACACCTTCATGAAGAAAGAGTTGGTACAAGAAGCACGATAAAAGAAGTTTACCGGGGTAGAAAGTAAATATAACTACAAGTGCGTTACTTGCAGGAATCAGCGGAAGACTCAGGCTTTAGAAGCTTATGTCCTTCATCCTCGCTCTATCAAGCGAGAGCAGTAAAGTTGCGTTCTTAAAAAGCTCAGAGAGAAGATCACAGACGGTGAGATCGTTCTACTCGTTGACACCTCAGCGTACACAAGACAAAGGAAGCAAGAAGGGAACGCTGAGTTGAACATCACTCCTGTTTTTTAATGTTCCATACTCGCCAGAAGTTCAACGGCATTGAGTTTTACCTGGAACTTGTTAAAGGGACACTATAAGATGCTGCTGCTCTATCACTTGATGCATGATTAAGCTATCGATACAGAGGATTTTAATATGAGTAAATTTTAAAGAAGGGAAGAAGAAAAGACAAAGTTATGTGCGAATAAGGAAAAAGTGAATATTTAGGAAAAGTTTTTTAGCTTAATTTTGACTTTAATCATTTTGCTTATCTGGAAAAAGGGGTTTTTAAAGAGGTTCCTTCTTTTCTTTTGGGCCAGATGCCCTCTTTATCTTCGAACCTCCCTCCCGCTTTTATGTGTTCTCGTCCCCAAGTTTGGAAGTGTAGACGCTCCACCCGATGCTTTTATTTGCTTCCGTGTCTAAAACCTTTGCTTTTCCCTTATTTTGATACATGGTATTGCTCTAGTAACACTGTGTCCCCGTAGTGGGGTGCGTCGTCTGCTGCACCACTTTTTTTTTTTCCCTTTTTTTTTTTCCGAGTAGCTCCATCAGCAACTCCATCTTCCTCGGAGTCCTTTTTAAAAATCTGGAGTTTTTAATTCAATGTTGAGTACTAAATTTTTTAAAAGGGGGGAAATTTTTTTAAAAAAATTTAAAAAATATATTTATTCAAAAAAAGAATTTAAATTTTTATTTCGATTAATATTGAATTTAAATATGGGAAGAGAGTCGACTGGGGCGGCGATATATAATTTGAATTCAAATAGACAATAAAAAAAATGTCATTTCAAAAAAGTAATACATGTAGCATTAGTGCTATACAAGAGATTCTGCATTTGGCCTACCGTGTGTGTGTGCGCCATTCATTCATAATTGCATGGTTTCAGTGTAAACTATGGTTTAAGTATGAATACAATGAGGGTGACCCAGAGTCATTTGCAAGAAAAAGCTGCTCTTACATCTTGAGAAATACTCACCCTATCAACAAGCTATTTAAAAGGATTTATTCTTACCGAATAACTTATCAAAATTTAATTTAATATTTTAAAATCTTGAAAAAGGATTTTATTAGGTCCTGGGATTTTTCCTTAATCAGTCAATAATCTTGGTTTTAAAATTGCTAGATACTTAACAGCTCCAATGCTCAGAAAAACCTGAATGAAAAATAAAAGAGCTAATTCTCAACTAAAAGAAAGAGTACTTAGTATAGTGACTAGCTATACTACTCTGAATTAAATACTTCCAAGATTCCCCGATGCAAGGACTTAATCATCGATTGAAACTTACAATTTTAAAATAGTAACGAGAAATTTTTTACAATTTAAACAGTGGTCGCATAAATTTCCCTAATACGACGCGAAAAAGCTTAACAGCCAGTCTTGAAACGGCTCAAGGTTTAAAAAAAATAATCCCTTTTCTAAAAAAAAAAAACAAACCCAAAACTTGCTTTAAAACCTTTTTTATGAAATTTGAATTAATAAGACTTAGGTCATTCATTGAACCTCCTCTCCAATATTTTTAAGTAAACCCTTTTCAGCCGCGACAATGCGCGAGCTGTTGATATGCAAAGACCTCATTGATGAGGAGAGAAATTATGCTGATGATGAATTTTAGAGGCAGGAAATAGGTCCAAGTGCCTTTCACAAATCCAAGTCCATACGCCAACCAGAAAAAGATGCTCAATAATTAAATGTAAATGCTTTAAAAGTTTTCTATTTAAAAAAAAATGCCTGAATTAATTTTGAGCAACAACAAATGAGATAATTTATAACTATATTTAATGGGTTCCTATACATTACACAAGTTAAAAATTTTTTGAATATCAATTATTTAAAAATAAATAAATATCTGTTTTGAGAGCAGATTCCGTTCACATTTAGCCTTCCTCACCTCAATAACTTTGAGATTTATTTTGGGACTTTATAAATGTTCGTAAAGTTAACAAAAAGTTCAATAAGATTGTGCAACCAAACTAGTTCAGGATTGAACTCATATTTAATTTCTAGGCCTCTTCAGTAATCCAAATGTGCACAAATTCAGAAGATATCTTAATATTCGAAGCATTACTATATTTTCCCGAAGATTTATTTTATTTTAAGTTCAAAGACCCAAAGATGAAGGGGGAAAAATCATTCTTTCCTTTTAGCTTTTGGATTAAAAAATTCGGTTATTTTTGTAAAATCGGTGGAAATTAAAAACAAATGAAGTAGT
>JAJKFJ010021966.1:0-30212 GCA_027382625.1 Tetmemena sp. SeJ-2015 | reverse complement strand
TACATTTTGATACTTGAACTTGACATCTCACACAGTGGAGTCTATAAGTCGTAAAAAAGCCTTGGTCATTTTCCTCTTCTAAATAAATGCAATATCTTAAAAAATACAGTAGGATGTGGAGGGCCTTTCTATAGTGTTTATAGTGGCATCACCAACTGACAAGCTTTATTAACTAGTGGTTTCATAGGTTACAAATATGTTATATTTATTACTTCAGGATGTTCTTTTCTCTTAAATTCTTAATTAATGATCATGCTAAGGAACTTCTTAAATATTATTCTCTTACTAAAAAATAATTGAATAAATAATTTGTTTACACTTATAAATGTTTAAATTTAAGTTTATAATAAAAAATTATGATATTCTTAGGTTTTGAAAAGAAGTTTGATTAATAAAACTTACTTAAATTAATTTTTTTTAATATGTATAAATAAGATCTTTAATTTAAGTTTTATTTAAGATTTAACAACTCTAATCTCAAACCATTGATAGCATGGATTATTATAAATTCATTAAAATTTAGTAAGATTAATGTTTTCACTGGCCATATTTTTATTAAATTTTATTAAATATTAAAAATATGTTTCTTCTTGAATAGAGCGGGAGTTAATTGGAGGTTGCTAACCTTAATTTGCATTCAATTAGAGATTACTCGCAAAATTCTTTTACTATCCTATATCAGGAAAATACTGATTCTATTCAACATAATTTGAACCAATAATTTAGTACTGGTTAATTATATATATTAATAAATAAAATCTCGATAATATATTAATGGGTATTCAAGAAAATCAATGTAATTTTCTTATTATAGGATGAATGTGATTACATAATCAGAGCTAAACGAAACCTAATGAAGAAAGAATTTAATAGAATAGTGCTATAAATTAAATTAGAGATTGTATAAAAGCATTAAGTTTTTAAATTTAATGAAGTCATCAAAGAATAATTAAATAAGTAAAATAAAAGTCAATGATTATTTTTTTTTAAAAAATTTAAAAATAAATTTGGTTTGTGCTATTATAATTCAGATAATATGTTTGAGGGAATGACTGAATAAGCTAAGGTTAGAAAATTATAAAATTTCAAAAATTAATTCAATCATTTTAATAAATTAAAAAAAATAATTTAATACATCTAACTGCATTTAACTAGTAACTCTAGTTATATCCTATTTAATTAAAATATTCATATCTAATGTAGTTTTGGAATTTAAAGCTTAATTTAAAAATAATTATTTTTAAAAAATATTAAATTAAAAATTAATTCAGAACTTATAATTAAAATGAGAACAAAACTTGAATAAATAGCATTTATTTTTAATTGTTTCTTTAATAAATTTATTCCAAAATAATTAAATCCTTTATAAACTGTAAAATATAGTTTATATTAAAGTTATTCTTTTAGGGTTATATGTAAGCTAGTTTAAATTTTAATAAAAATAGTATTCTAACAATCAGGGTGGTAGTCAAAAATAATAAATGAACGGTTGAGTAAGAGCAATCTGATCGTGAAACTTGCTAACACTGATACGTGGCAGTTGACTTTTCTGGCTTCAAATCTCTGTGAACTATATTTAATTTTAAACGGTATTCAATTAAAAGTACACCATAATTAAATTTGCCAAGCGCCATTTAAAAATTATGGACTAATCGACTAATCGACTAATGGACTAATCGATTAATGAATTAATTTAGTAAGAATCGGAGAGATTGGGTAGAGATTGCAAAGGTATTGGTAGAATGATTGGAGGAAATAGGGCGTACAAATTAGTCAATTAGTCCGGTTTTGGGCAGGAATGGAATGGAAATTAATTATTAGGGCGTGAATTAATCTTAATTGCGAATAATTTCTTAAATGCTTTTTGGTTCACTCTTCACCAGGCTTTTCTTTTCTGCAATCAGCAAAGTCATCTTTGCCCACTTCAGTCATATCTGAGGTATTAGTATCTGCAAGCTCATCTATGTCGAGACCACCTTTGCCGTGGATGAGTACCTCTTGAATTAATCGTTCCTCAAAATATTGGGCCAACTCATCTTCTCCGAAAGGGAATTCCTTTGCACCTCAGCATTTCCACGAACCTTACCCTGGCTAGGAATACTATTCCTCGATCTAAATCATCCATCTTCATCAGTGGCGTCTTGTTTGATGTGACACTGAGAAAGCTACATATAGTTTTTCTGACATCTCCACTGCTCACATTAAACACAAACACTTTCCTTCAGGTCTTTTTCATTTAGCTGATTTTTAGGGCTGAAGACAGGAAGTCACTTCATCAGGATAACTAAAGTCGGCGGTTACTTTTTTTCTTTCAAAGCAAAGCCTTTCGGTACTTCTCCAGATTTAGACTAGAAAATATGATCGAATCAGCCTGCCAAGAGCTCTTTTCCCTGCGCCCATTTCTCCATGAAGCCAAACGCATTTCATCTTTGAACTGCTCTGCTTTACGACCACATCATACAGAGCGTCTAGGGCCTCTTGTATCCTGTATTCCTGAATATTCTCGACCGAAATCGAGTTATCTTATTTATCTTTGCCTCCATCTAATCTCATTCTCTAGGTAGGAGAGCAGCTCCTCAATGTGAGATAATTTTGGCTCTGGTATGGCGCCCGCGTTCCTGTACAGCATGAACAAGGTCTTTCGATCTGTAAGCATCTCGCACAGCAGAGTATCTTCTTGGTTCTGGTTGAAGAGATCCTGGAAGCTCTGGACCCTGCCTGCCCTGATGAGCTAGATCACCTACTAGACTATTGGATCTCCCTCCTTCATTTCTTCATCTACTGTCACGCTCCCAGGATGGCTTTGCTCATCAAACTGATTTTGAGGGCCTCTAGCAATCTAGGGAGATGTCCTGTGTAAATGCTGACAGGTCTGTTTAACTTGATGGCCTATGAGAGATTGCTCCGTCTGATCACATTTGATTCGAGGCCAGATTTCTCCAGAAACTGCTTCCCACAGTAGTTTGAGTTCGAGAAGAATGTTGTTGGCCAAAAATTAGTTCGTTTTGAGAATTTATGGCTAAGTATTGCGTTGGATCTTCTGGATTCAAGGGGGACACTCCTCGAGTCAGGGAATTTTTTTCAAATCTTCCATTTTAGTGCTGATTCTGAGAAATGTTTTACGCTTAAAGCAAAAAAATTCTTTTTCTGATGTCCTATCGAATTCCAATCTTAGAGTAGTTACCTGATTCCATTAATTTTAATTATAAAAGTTTAGTCAAGGAGTATTCTTATAAGATATCTTTAAATATTCAACCCCCAATTAAGATTAATTCACGCCCTAATAATTAATTTCCATTCCATTCCTGCCCAAAACCGGACTAATTGACTAATTTTTACGCCCTATTTCCTCCAATCATTCTACCAATGTCTTTGCAATCTCTACCCAATCTCTCCGATTCTTACTAAATTAATTCATTAATCGATTAGTCCATTAGTCGATTAGTCGATTAGTCCATAATTTTTAAATGGCGCTTGGCAAATTTAATTATGGTGTACTTTTAATTGAATACCGTTTAAAATTAAATATAGTTCACAGAGATTTGAAGCCAGAAAAGTCAACTGCCACGTATCAGTGTTAGCAAGTTTCACGATCAGATTGCTCTTACTCAACCGTTCATTTATTATTTTTGACTACCACCCTGATTGTTAGAATACTATTTTTATTAAAATTTAATTAGAAATGTGAATTTGACTCATTTTGACGAGATTGTCAGCCTTAGTTATATTTTCAATCTTCAATAAAAATTTATTCATTTTGATTATGGTTCTTCGAATTGAAATTTGACCCTTGTGGTGGGTGCTCTACTCTAATACCTGTATCTCCATAGTTTTGTTTTTCTTGTATCCCAATATATTATAGTTAAAAATTAAATTAAAATCGGAATTAAATTAAAATAATAAATGAAGATGTGAAAAATGTTGGCTGTTGAAATGTGTGCAGTGTAGCTCAAAATGAGACTTGTTCGATATATCATTGAAAGTTAATATGAAATTCTTCTTTAATAATTTTTGTAGCACCTCTCAGAAGCGAGATATGATTCTCGAAAACTCCCAAAGAACAAATATCAACTCTGTAAGAACTTTTGTCGCTTATAACTCTTGACTGAGCACTCTCACACAAAAATTGCAAAGATAAAAATTTATTAGAATTTCATGCTTAATCGAATGGTCTAATTATTATTTAAAACGGAAACACTTCAACTGACACAAAATTGTTCCATTTTAATTTAATATTAATTTAATTCAATTTCCATTAAATTCTCAGCTATAAAAATATAATGTCTACTTATTTATTTTAACATTATATAGAAACCATATTCCATATAATGCAATATTTATTGTCTTTTAATATTCAATAAGGGGTTTAGCATAAAAAAATTAAGATTCAGGGTCAGTAAACATAATCAAAATTTTTTATAGCAATTTTAGTCAAAGTAGCCATGCATTTTTAATAGTTATACTATTTTATGATTTAAATTTCTTATTGTCTTCAACATGATTATTAATCGTTATTTAAGTCATACAACTTTACAATTAAATTTATAATTTTAAATCTACGATTAAGTAAATTTCTAAGGGGGTTTAATAATATGTAAGCAGTTCATGATAATATTGATTTTAATATATTTTTTTGTTGCGGATGTGTATGGAGACAGAAGAATTCATTGAAATTTAACAACATATAATTAAAAACTAGAAATTTTATATTTAATCACTCTGAGTTCTTTAGCCATCAAGGGTGAGTAAAAAAGAAAAAAAATTACTTAGAAAATAAGTGAGTGCTACAATTATTTATCCCTCTTATACAAAATCTATAAAAATAGACATAAATGATCGCAGCTTACATTAAAACATAAGTTAAGTGAAAAGTTTTCTCAAACAGACCCCCACTGCTTATATTCCTATTTTAATTATTCTTATGATTTTTAAATCTCTTCTAAGTGTTGAGATAATTTAATCAATAATTAATTTTACGATTTAATCTATATTGATATAGATATTTTATTAAAAAACGAAATGTAAATCATGGTCATCTCACAGTACTACTAAAATTTCTACTAATAAATAGAGATAAATACTTTTTAGAAATTTAAAAAAGTAAATTCGGGGATATTTATAGAAAAACTAAATTAATTTTAATTTATTAATTTTTTCATAGCTTCATTAGACAAAATATTTCTATTATATTTAAGTAAAATAAATTAAATGATTATTTATAATTATAAAATGATAAATTTAATATGTGGGCTGTAAAATTTTAAAGAAAATATCTTACATGTTAGCATTTCTGCCTTGCATTTCCGATGTTTTTTGATTATTGTAATGAAAATTTAGTAAATAAAAAGTTGAAAAATAAAATTTAAATTATGATATATTTAGAGCTCATTTTTTTTAAAAAAAAAGTAAAATTCGAATATGAAAGTAGGAATAATAAGAATATACTAAAAATATCGAAGAATTTTTACCCCAACTCAGTTGAGAAAGGAAATGAAATACGAAAGATAATTCTGCGGTTGCGGAGCACTAAAGAGCCTTAAAAATCCTTGGGCGACATTTGCTTCCATATTTAAGCGAATGATACTATATGATCAACTCGAGATTGAAAAGAAGAATCAGTAATAAGATTAACGCATAGGTGCAGGTCAAGATAATGAAACTCAGAATTACATAATATAATTTGCTTTTATAGAAATAATCAAGCTCAATTATGAATCAAGCATATCACAGTTACTATAGAAGAGGTTCAAATTTGTAAATTCTATAAATTTAAAATATGTTTAAATTTTCTTTTTAAAGAGATTATACACCTTTAAATAATTTGCAAATTATCTGAAATTTTCGCAAGCGAATCAACTATTACTTTTATCATCTTATGGGGATTTTTTAATAAAATATTTTTATTATTATTCTAAGAATCAGGGAGATAGTCAAAAGTAAAATCAAGATCAATTTGCTCTGATTCCTAATTAAATTCAGTTAATATTTGATTTCCTGACCACCTGACCAACGGTAAGATAGTAAGAAGTGAAAGGAAAGATTGAAAGATTTATTTCTGACCACCTGACCACTGGTCAGAAAATCAGGGTTGGGAAAGGTAAAATGGAAAGATTTTATAAAATAAACTTAATTCTATACTCACTGCAAATAGCTCAAGATAGTGCGGATAATTTACTTGGTACAGAACTGCGAGTTGAAAGCATACTCTTCAGTCTAGGTTGCTTTTGTATTTGCTCCATCCTCCTCCAGCTTGTCTTTTTGAGAGCTTGCCTCGCTCATGGTGTGATCATTTGTTTCGGTTTCGAGTGGCACTGTGTATTCCTGTTCTCTCTGCTCTGCCTCCAATCTTCTCACGAAGTACTCTGCGAGTTGGAATGCAGTGAATGGAAAGGTCCCGTCGCCTCGGCCCATTGACTCTGTGAATTCTACCAGTTTGAGTCTTGTTTTGAAGGCTCTGAAGTCAATGTCACTGAGATCCTGGATGTGAAGAGTGTTGGAGCTGAGGATAGTCTGGCAGTTCTTGTACCTCATCACAGGCTGCTAGAACTTCGTATTCACGCAGAACCCATTCCCCTCGAAGAGTTGCTTCAGATCCTCCTGCAAGTCTGCCTGGAAAAGCATGCTGCGCTTCACCTCGTCTATTATTGCCAGCTGGGGCTCGAAGTGGAAATCACTGTTGTCCACTGCGAATTTATATCCGGCCAGATTGATCTCCTCGCATCTGAAAATCTGCATCAAGTACGTGAGCAGTGTGGTCTTTCCTCTATTTGGCTCCCCGTACATCCACACTGCGTTTATCTTGCTATGGCATTTGCGGAAAATGACCTCAAAGAGGCTTTCCTCGACCTCCAGGTACTGGGTCTCCACCAGGGATGCCTCAGAGAGTGGCTCGAATTGGAATTGGTTAACTTTGTTCATCTCAAAGTACTCCCTCAATCTTTGGTACTTGGTCTCAGGGATGTAAAGATAAGGCTGCATTTTCTTCTCCAATCTGCAGGTGGTCTAGAGGTTGGTGAAATTCTTGATAATACTCTTCAGCATCGTTGAGTTCCCTTTGTGCTGCCAATAAAACTCCTCGACAGACCTCGCATTGCCTCCCCGAAAGTCCTGAATGAATGCCGATATCACGTCCCTGGATTTTTCATCCCTGATCTGGCCCTTCTCCTGCTGTCTTAGTAAAGGCTCGGGTCTAGCTTGTCGGAGCATACTTGAGAACAGAATGGGGCAACCTGCCAGCAGCTTGATTTGCAGATCGGACTTTAGCAGCCTTGAGATCTCTTTCACGCTGATTTGCTCTGCGTTGAACTCCAGTCTCCGAAAGAGCTTGTATCCTTTACAGTCCTTCTGCTTGAAGAAGTTCTTAGTGGCCCCCTACTTATCTTTCTGGAGATGAACCGAGAACACAATGTGCCCCACTGACTCTATCTCCATGACGAAGGCATGGTCGAAGGTTTTCATGATGCGTGAAACTTCGCTTTGAAGAATCTCGTGGAGTTAGCACGGGTCAATCATAGTCCGCATGTAGAAGTAGTACTCGTGGCGCTAATTTGACATTCGGAGACTTTGGAATTGTTTTTCATCTTTGAAATGATTTTACCATGATAAACTTACACTTGAAGTCTAGCTTTGGCACCTCGATTTCCTGGCATCTTATAAGTCGAGACATTCTTGGAAATTGAATTATATTAAAGATATTAAGAAGTAATAATCTTTCCATTTACCTTTCCACCCTAATTTTCTGACCAGTGGTCAGGTGGTCGGGACTTTAAAATTAGTCTGTCTATTTGATCGTTGGTCAGGTGGTCAGGAAATAATATTACTAATTTAATTAGGAATCAGAGCAAATTGATCTTGATTTTACTTTTGACTATCTCCCTGATTCTTAGAATAATCAATGACTTTAAATTTTCCCTTCAAGTGAAATCCAATTTTCATATAATTCAGAGAAAATGTGTACAGTTAATTTTCTTTTTAGCAATTCTGTTTTTTATATGTTTTCACTTCTCTTATTATATCATATTTACATTTTTTCTATTAAATTTAATGAGATAATTAGAGATTATAAAAATTAAATATTAATTTTCCTTTATTTTTAATATTTAAAAGAATCATTTTATGGTAGGCAAGAGCCTGAAGTCTATCCAAAATTAAGTTGATCAAAATATAAGCAGGTAGACATGTAGTTCGGAGATGAGGATATGCTTAAGAGACAATTTTTAGCAATGCCGAGGTTTCTCATTGACTACCATTCTTCTATTAAGCTCTGATTTAACCCTTCATTTTTATTAAAGATAAGTCAATTTTATAACTAAAGGAAGAGTAAAAAAGAATGTAGATTTCCCACACTTCTTTTGTGAAATGGCTTTAGTGTTAATAGGCTGGGATATATTTTTTATATTTTTATTTAATGATTTTCCCTTGTAATAAAATATTTTGTTGGAATTCATGCGGAATGATATAAATTTCACTTTAACTTTTAATGTCATTTGCATTCATGTATTCTTATTATTTTTAAATTTAAGAAATATATAAAAATCCTTTTTTTTGAAATCTAAAATTTAATAAAATTTATTAGGATAAAATAGGTAATTAACTAAATGTTATAAATTTAAGATTTTAATAATCTCATCAATAACTTAATTTTTCAGGATTGATCAAGTATATTTGAAAATTGACCTCGATAATATATTTAGTTTTATTAAAAACCGAATCAAACTTATTTTTTATTCTGAAATTTCTTAAAAGGAATATTTAGTTGCCTGATGCTAGCTAAAAGAACTAGATCTTCCCATTTTATGATTGCATTAAATTTAAAGTATTAGAAAGTCTGCGGCTATCTCTAAAGTTTGGCAGGAAATTCTTTTTATAGGATAGATACAAATAGGTATCGCGAGTACTTAGAATCTAAATAGAGTTAAGTTTAAAACCTAGGAAAGGTGATTTATAATGAGTGTTATAATATATATTTAAAACTTTAACCCTTGATTATTATATATGGAGTAAGCCTGCTATCTATTATCATCGATGATCTTCAACATGCCAAAGAAGGTACCTACTAACCACTACAACACTCATACACCAGGTAAGTCCTCCACCAACATGTTTTAGCCACTTTTTACTATAAAAAAAGTGAGACAGATTATTTTTACCCTACTGATGAAATGATGTTGCTTTTATGGTTTTTAAACAAATTTTAGAAAAGCAGAATAGAAAAGTCTTAATCAATGATGAGATAACAAAGCTCTAAGCAGTTTTTCTGTCTGCTAAAACCTGTTGGTGGGAGGACTTACCTGGGTGTAGTGGAGTGTGTAGTGGTTAGGTTTAGGTTGCCTTCTTTGGCATGTTGAGATCATCGATGAAATAGATCAGCAGGCTTACTGCCATTATAATAATCAAGGGGGGTAAAGTTTAAATATATATAATCACACTCATTATAAATCACCTTTCCTAGGTTTTAAACTTAACTCTATTTAGATTCTAAGTACTCGCGATACCTATTTGTATCTATCCTATAATGAAATACACTCAAAATCTTTGAGAAAATTAAATAGTTAAATAAGCAAATCTTACATTACACTTAGATTAAATGAGACTAATAATTTTATTTAGGCTATTTCTTATCTCACTCTAATAATGCTTATCATAAACTTAAAATTATATCTTTAATCTTTTAAGTTGAGAATTTAATAACAAGAGAATTAAATTAGCTGTAGGAATCATAAGTTTAGATGCCAGTCAAATAAAAGAATAATTCAACTGATAAGGACTTAATACACCCTTAGAATACAAAAGTAATATTGTTATACAGCGATTCAATAATTGAAGTTTAAATTTTGCAAAATCATTGGTTCTAGTGCATTTAGAACTTAAATTATGTTTCTTTAAATAACTTAAAAATATTTTCTTCAAAAAATAATTACTGTGAGTAAGTAGACTTGAGGTTTATGCTCCTGTTAATTTGATAAGTACCGTCTTTTTCTTTAAGCAACTTTTGCCATTTACTCTCTCCTCATTATATCATTTTCTTCTCTTTTTTTAAAGTAGGAATCAGGAGAAGACCAACAAAATAATAGTGCAAATAGGAAATATAAAACTTTAAATGAATAAAATTCAAATCTTACTTCCGTTAAAACTCATTTCTGGAGGGGCCTCCAGTTCACATTTCATCCATTTTGGATTCTAAATTAATTAAGTAGAATTTCAATAAAGTGCAGGGAAAATTAGTAGCAATTTAAAATTCTTTTCTTTGATTGTCATCTTAACGATGTATCAATATCCTATATTAAATTAAAATGGAACAAATTCTATGCATTTGAAGTGTGCCCAATTTAAATAATCATTACTTCCTTGGATTTATCCGTTCAGCCCCGATTTTACACTAGTGGCTAGGAAGCAGGGTTTTCCAGTAAGTAGCCACTGTTTAGAGTCTTTTTACTGAACTTTAGAGAATTTGCTTAAAATCCATCCATAATTGGTATGTTAGTCAAGAGTGTTCTCTATATTTGTGGAATTTAATAAAGTAAAATTACCTTTTTATGAAATTTTTGTAGCAATACTCGGCCGACAAGGAGCTCTTACAGTACCAAGTTTTAACACTGATGACAAAAGCTTTGTCCTCTTTCGTCCTGGCTTTACAGAAGCAAACTCAAAAGTTTTATAAAAATCGAGGCTGAACGTTTAATAATATAGTTAACGAAGAAAATCATGTTAATTTTTGAATGGCTTTCGAGCATGCTGCAAATCAGTAGATTATGTCATTTAAGCTGCCATCATTTTGCAGCCTCTACATAATCTATTAGCCTACCATAATTTTATTTAAATTTTTACTATTTGCAATTTTTTCTGGATCAGAAAAATTAGTATAAAAAATATTTCTTTTAAAAGCTAGAAATTAGATCATGAGACATAAAATATTCAAGCATATTCTCGAAAATGAATTATTTATTTTGAATTAATATTATTTTGACATTTAACCCCTGTTATTCTGCTCTTAAATATAAATTACATATATATTTTAGATTTTAATTCAATAAATAAAATTATTAATGAATAATAAAGTCTGCAAATAATGCAAAATAATTATTTATAAATGCATGAAATGCGCAGGTGGAGTGCAAAATAAACTTAAATCAACATTTTCCCCTCTAAACTTATGCAGTGAATAAATCGAGTAAATCGAATAAAAATTTAACACTTATTTTTAATAGAAAGTTTTACTTAAATCTATTTAATATTTATGTTATTTTTAGTAACTGCAATTATTTGGAATCATTTTCTGTTCTTTTGCGATGCTTAAAAAAGCTTTTTTAGTAAACCATTTCTAATATTTATATGTACAGTCAAGAGATGAGAGTTTAATTTTTAACCTATTTTGTTCAAATTGAATGCATAAATATAGAATAATTTATTTAATATATAAATCAAATTTAAATGAAAAACTGAAATGAAATAAAAAATTAATGAAAAGCTGATGACTATTATTCATAACTTAGATATGAGATTTTGGATTTATTTTATTACTTATTGAAATTTAATGTGAGTTTCTTCTTTAATTATAAATTGTGCATCTGTGAAAATATTTAGAAAATTCTAATCCAAGAAATTAGCTAAGTTTATAGTATTTTCGCCTGAGATAACTCTTCCCACTGACCTCAGAGAGAGAAATTATAAGGATTAAAATCTTAACTTTATTAGTGATACATGATTATAATAATGAATTCTGGACTGATAAATGACTAAAGATAGTGCATATAAAGATGAAATTGTAGAATGAAGAGAATTTTAAATGCGTAGCAAATATAAGACAAAGAAGGGTTGCTGTAGGCTCAAAATGTACAGTGATTTGGCTCTCATCCTCGGAGGTTTTCATGAATTCTTTGCTTTACATTGGATTTTAGCTCTGGATTCAGGATCTGATTGAGTAAGAATTGTCAAAGTCACTTGAGATAACATAGCTGCTGATGATATCACAGTCCATGAACTCACTGCCAGTCTTCTCCTTTGCTTCGCTCTGGTTGTAGTTTCCAAATGGTTGAGAAATGTGTGTTTTTGCTAGTAGATGCTGTCACTAGTGTTAAACTGCTCCATCTGTGTCTTCCATTCTTAATTGCTAAATCTGATTTAATTTAGAAATACTTAATTACTTAATTAATAATTGCCTTTAAAATAATTAAGAATTAGCAAACTATAATTAAGTTTCTCATTATCGTTTTTAAGATAAGTAAGAATGATATTCTATAGTAGAGAAATGATTTAAGAATGAGATGAAATAACTTTGCCTTAAAACATTAAGTGTTTTAAGAATTCTTAATTATTTTAAAGGCAATTATTAATTAAGTAATTAAGTATTTCTAAATTAAATCAGATTTAGCAATTAAGAATGGAAGACACAGATGGAGCAGTTTAACACTAGTGACAGCATCTACTAGCAAAAACACACATTTCTCAACCATTTGGAAACTACAACCAGAGCGAAGCAAAGGAGAAGACTGGCAGTGAGTTCATGGACTGTGATATCATCAGCAGCTATGTTATCTCAAGTGACTTTGACAATTCTTACTCAATCAGATCCTGAATCCAGAGCTAAAATCCAATGTAAAGCAAAGAATTCATGAAAACCTCCGAGGATGAGAGCCAAATCACTGTACATTTTGAGCCTACAGCAACCCTTCTTTGTCTTATATTTGCTACGCATTTAAAATTCTCTTCATTCTACAATTTCATCTTTATTCCAAATCCATTTTCTTAGTCTTTTTCCCCTCAACAATCACTTATAAATAACTTCAATTTGTTCCAAAAGTTGCTAAATCTGATAAAGACATTCCTCATTATCAGCAAGATTGTACCTCAAGGACGGGGAATTAGAATTTTTGGAGTATCTTGAGACTATATCCCTTTATTTTAAGGTATGACCAGTGAGATTAAGCTATTTGAGAATAGGATAACAATGGTAAGGTAGAAACCGAGTACAAAATGAAGAATACTGCCAAGAGAGGAAAGAAATTAAGGATAACATCACTCTATAAGTTAGAATTCCCCGCCTTTGAGGTACCTTCTTATTGATCATGAGGAATTATTTTGCGAAACATCAGCAACTTCTGGAAAAACTGAATATTGCAGTTATTTATAAATGTTAAAAAAATTAAAAAATTTTTAAATTTTAAAATAGTTTAGTCATTTTCAGGGAAATTTTATTTTTTCCATTATAAATTAAAGTTTTAAAAAAAACCCTTTTATTATAAAAAAAATTTTTAGAGAAAAAAAAATTTCAAAAAAAGTAAATTCTTACATTAAATTTTAAAGAAATCTCAAGATAAATAACAGTATTGATCTTTAATTGTGAAGATTTGAAACTAACTGTCTAAATATTTATTTTATTTTTTTTGAAACATCTCTAATTTATTTTTGAACTTTTTTCCCAAAAACACCTTAAATTTGCCAAATCTAAATTATTTTTTATTATTTTTTCTTTTTCACCGCTGAAAAATTTTTGGAAAAAATTTTTTGGGGGGCGCACGCATCTCGACATCTCCTAAAAATGATTCAATCTCGAGTGCCAGCCCATTTTTCAGTGAATAACGAAGAAAAAAATGGGTTATTGAGTGAAATTCGCAACTCTTTATAGTCAAATTAGAAGTTCTGAAGGCCAAATCTTGTGATGGTAAATCCAAAATATTCATTTATAAATATTATATTTTTATGTAAAAATGCTCTTAATCTTGAAAAAATACTTTTAAAAAAAAGTATGAATTCCCTTTAGTTGTTTGGTTTCTCAAATTTAATCAGCCAAAGCTCTGAGATGATCTCAAACCAATTATTCTTTATCTCCAAAGAAGATATAAAATAGTCAAAAGTGAGGTTTTTAGTGTTAAAACTAATTAAATTAACCTAAAGTATTTAATTGATGAGCAAATAGATGATTTAATTTTAGAATGATGGCATGGTAATTATTCAGTAAACAACTGTAGTCCAATAAATCGATACGAGTATCACTTTTGACTATTTTATATCTTCTTTGGAGATAAAGAATAATTGGTTTGAGATCATCTCAGAGCTTTGGCTGATTAAATTTGAGAAACCAAACAACTAAAGGGAATTCATACTTTTTTTTAAAAGTATTTTTTCAAGATTAAGAGCATTTTTACATAAAAATATAATATTTATAAATGAATATTTTGGATTTACCATCACAAGATTTGGCCTTCAGAACTTCTAATTTGACTATAAAGAGTTGCGAATTTCACTCAATAACCCATTTTTTTCTTCGTTATTCACTGAAAAATGGGCTGGCACTCGAGATTGAATCATTTTTAGGAGATGTCGAGATGCGTGCGCCCCCCAAAAAGGTTTTGCCCAAGAGATTCAAGTCTTTGTGTAAAGAATGTATCATCTAGAATTTAACCTTCTGAGCATCTGGTCATAATTCTAAGGGTGCTCGTTTGTTATCTCAAATTATCTATACTCATGCATATAATCATATCCTTCCCTTAATACTCTAAATTTAATTTTTGAATATATTATATACTAGAAATTTTAATTAAAATCGGTGATTTATTAAAATAATAAATGGAGATTTTCAACTTCATGTCATTGAAATAGCAGATTCACCCCTGATCTGCAGCTTGCTCGAAAGAGTATCAAAAATTAATATAAATTTACTCTTTAATTATCTTCACAGCACATCTCAGTAGTGATATATGTTGCTCGTACTCCTCATCATCCTCATCTTCGTTTTCATTAAAACTTGTGTTACTTAAAGCGCTGTACTGAGCTCTCCCACACAAAAGTTGTAAGGATAAAAAGTTCTTAGTTTTTAATGCTGAATCGAATGGTCTAGTAATTATTTAAATAGGCCACACAATAACTGTCACTGATTTATTCCATTTTAATTTAATATCTAATTTAATTCTCTTTTTTATTAAATTCCCAGCTATATCCATTGGGCTATATAGCGCTCACTAATAAATTAATTATATTATAAATTTATAGTTTCAGCTCCATGCTTCTAAAAATACTAAGTTAAACTTATTCTTTAGAAAATTGAAACTGAATATTTAATAAATCAGTGCTGAAAAATAATATCTAAGTTGCTTTAAATTGAATATTTAAACAATTTTCTTTACTTTTTGACTATTAAAAATAAAAGAGATTCTTAAATGAGGGAGATTTTGAGAAAAAAAATTAATTAATTTCAAAATAAAATTTTAAGCATTAAATTGAAATTCTCTTACTTCGTTAGTTAATTCTAAGCTTTCAAATTATTTTGAAACAATAGTTGTCCATTAGCTCTCTCTTAATTATTCATTTTCGATCAATATCTTAATTAAAATATAAATGAATAATTATGGCAACCTATATACAAATCTTATCCACTGTTAATTTTTGATCAATCCAGACCTATTTTCCTACTCATAATTTACAATAAATCAACTTTTAAATTCAATATTTATATTTTAATGAATTTATTATTTTAAATAATTAAAAATTTAATCAAATTTTATAATTCATGCAAGTTTTTTTTGGGGTAAAATTTAGCAAAAGCATAAAGCTGAGAATTTATTGGATTATCGAATTAATTTAAGATTAAATTAAAATGAATATAGATTGATGAAAATTTAAGCTTCTCAAAATAAAATAAATAATACATAATTAGAATCTTCTTTAATTTTTAAGAAATTCTATCAATATTGAGAAAATCAGTATAAAGACAATTAATTTAAAATAGATAGAATAACTACTGATAATTTAATAATATCCTAATTAAAAATTGGGGTTTCTTTACTATCGCAACAATGGCAGATCTTGAATAACAGTGCATTGAGCAGAGGTGTCTATTTATCGAAAAGTTCTCGAAGCAGCAGCTATTCAAATGCGAGAAGGATCCCTCTGATCGATTCATGACCAAGAGACTTAAAGTACATGAGCAAGCATATTTCAGTATCCATTCAGGAGCTAGGTGGCTGCATGAATGGGAGCGTCAAGAATTAGATGTAGAGCTCGTCGCATAAACATTTGAGCTGAGGTGAGAAAATAGTTAAGCTCAAGAGGTAAAAACATTGGATGGATATTAGAATGCATACTTCAAGCAAGGAATATCTTAGAGTAAGATGAGACATATGTTCTACAAGGGGGAGATTTAAATTACTAGAGAAATTAGAAAGTGAGTTAGGCGATCAATTATCTGGTGCGAATTGGGGTAGTCGTTGTGGTGCGAATTTGGGTGGTCTTTGGTGCGAATTGGGATGGTCCAGGAATTTCTTACTTGTTTATCATATTTCAGTTTCTTATCTATTCTAGTCAAGAGAATAAAGAGAAAACGATTAGAGTGAAGTCGCCAACCTATAAGGCATTTCCATTATTGCATATATAAAATTTCAGAAAGCACTTCCTCCCTCCTCCCTAAAACAATGTGCTCAAATTCAGAGTAGGGTCTACAAATCGAAGGAAGCAGGATGAAGATAGCAGATAGAGTCAAGTGCAGTTGAGAATTAATTTTCTACTAAATATGTGTAATTATTTAAACGTCTCAATTATTCAATTTAATTTATAAAACGCTAAATCAAACCCCGATTACTAAAAGGGATAATAATTGTTAGTTATTCTATCTATTTTAAATTAATTGTCTTTATCACTGATTTTCTCAATAATGAGGGAGCTCTAAAATTAGAGATATGCAAGGAATGTTTTTTTTTTTTTAAAAAAATTAATTTGAATTTTTATATTTCTTTTTAAAAAACTTAAATTTTTATTATAAAATTCTACAATTCACCAAAGAATTGCTTTAATAAAAATTTTACTAATCCTCTCTTTAAAATGATATCTCTTATTATTTAAAAAAATAATTTAAAATCCAAAACTTTTCTCACTAAATAATGGTTCGATAGTTTTCTAAATTTTTATGCTATCATTAAATATTAAATTTATTTTTACTTAAATTAGATTTTTAACTAATTTTTGTCAAGAACGAGTTGTGAATAATTTTTTGTAAATAAAACATTATAAGCAAATGCATAATAAAAAATTGGGATTTTAGAATACTATTATTTTGTAACTAAATTAAAATTTTAGGAAATTTTGTAAATTAAAAAAAAGCAATATCGACTATATAAATTCCAACCATTCTTTTTCTTTTAAAACAAAAAACAAAAAACAAACATAAATGCTCTACTTTAATATAAGAGAGGGTATGCATGCATGGTTTTAGCCGCTGAAGTATAAAGATATTGTATCCACAAGCTCATTTTGTAGGGCTTGCATTCATTTCTTTTTATTCAGCTTCCAGATTATCTTATCTTTTATAATAATTGCACTCGGAATCTCTCAGACATTTTCACATTGGCACTAGCTTGAAATTTAATTCTTACTTAATTTCCTTGCTCTGTACTTGCTGTTTCTTTATAAGGAAATTAACATCTGTAAGAGCGACTCTACAGGATTAAATTGGAGAATATTTTGCTAGATGAGAAATATTGCTTTAAGTGATTATTGCATATGCGCTGGCCATCATAAAGACTATTTTTTACTTGAATCTTTCTGTCAGAGAGCTAATTTTGCAGAGTCCGGTAGATAGAGCTCTATAAGAGTAATACTTCAAGAACACCTTCAGTTCTTTAATTGTTTATTAAAGTTAATTTGTAATTTAAATAAAATCCTAGCAATAATGCCTTAAACCATCCTCCTTTTCAGCTATCTTTGTATTAATAATATTTATTAGAAAACTTTAATATTAATATATTTGAGAATGCTTTTAAATTTAAATTATAGAAGTTTCTTTACTTATTCTTCAGTCAAATTGTATAAATTATTATTTTATCTTTTATACTTCTTTACTATCCATCAGTAATAAGATTTATGAATTATTCTGTCATTTATACTCATAATTTAATTTAAAATAATATAATTGGGTTAGTTATAAATTTGAAATGGAATAGAATCATGACTGTTAAAGAGTGTTTAATGATGATGCGATTATTCTTACTTTTGCAATTGGATTTCACTTTCTTCAAGAAAGTTCGAGTCGAAAGTATATTGGTTCTATTAAATCTGCTTTGAAATATCTTTCTTCTCTAATTTAACAGGTTCACTTAATTCTTCATTTTATATTATTAAAAGAAATTCAAATTCTTTTATTCAATTCCCATAATAATTAGAAATTATCATTATAAATTATAATATTATACGTTCAGCCATATTAGTTATAATAAATTTAAAACTTATAAAATAACAAGTAAGGACAATTATTTAGAGGGCGATCAAAATACAAATTCATTATTAGATAATTAATTACTCATAATTCGTACGCTACCAAGAGACACGTCACAGTCTAGATTAGTTCTTCCGTGAGCAAAAAGCTCAAGAAAAGATATGCTTGGAATGTAGTTAACACATCTCTGATACATGTCCACTTGAGAGCGTCTGGCTTAGTACATAATTGTGTACCGGGATGCTCATTTATGATTATTCGTCCACACATGGAAGGCACTCAATCCTTCAGGGATGTTGTTACCTATCAAATCGATATCAAATCAGTATTTCTCTACAGTGCCGTAATCGTGTGAATGTCCTGGCTTATGAAACCATTGAGCATTTACACCTTACTTCACCCAGCAGATGCAGTCTACAATTCTGTAATCATTTTGTAGCATATAGGCCATAGCATCTAAGAATTTCTGATTTACTGTCCACATAAACAAATAGCCATCGTCTTAGAGCTCTCCTATCTTTATCTTCTTTAGATCCTCCATGCTTAATGTCTTGTAATTAAGGAGGTCTTTTCCATCATCAGTTTTCATGTTGATTGGCCACGCATAGTCCATGGTTAAAGCTCCAAATTTCTGCTGAGTATATCTTTTGTGTATTGTAGCTAGGTTCCTACAGAAATTATTTTCTAGAATGTCAGCATTAATTGCAATCAAAGGGAATGTCTGGGGTGATATGCCTTCATTCTCGAGTATTTCTTTTGCACCCTCTAAGCATTATCGATATATTTAATCAAACTTCTCCAGCTAAATCTTGTCTCTTTATTTTTCTTAGTCCACCTTTCTCATGAATTCTTAAAATATGAAATCACTCTCTTGTTGCTCTTATATTTGCTAATCATTCATTAGTATGCCAATTTAGTCCATGGTGCTCTCAATAATTTAATAAAGCCAGTCAAATATCTTGTTGACTAATAGAGATTACACGTAACCACACTGAAGTTGGTCAAAATGTAATTCCTCTCTCATCAATTATATTGCTTAGGCTATATTGATTTCATTGAACTATATCCTGTTTACTACTTGATTCATTTATTCTTTAATTTCTCTTTTCTGCTTCTGACTACTCTTCTTCTCATTAATGTATTCTTTTAAATAACTCTCAGTTTTCCTTTTCTCTTATTCTAATTATCTTATTTTGAGAAGATGAATAATCATTTCTGTTTTTAATTGCAGCTGTAGAAGTAGTTCGGAATGATTTCTCATTTCCAGTTCTGATTAATTTCTTATTAACTTTAAGTCTGATTAAAGCCCATTAGCCTCATCTCTCAAAATATATGAGTTGAAAACATCCATGAACTCTCCTGCGCAAAGGGCCACTTATCCTTGATCATTTGAAACTGGGGATACTTTGATGCTGGTATCTATTTACTCTTCGAATTAATCGATCTGCATTTATTCTCCTTCGTTCATCTAACTATTTAAAGAGTCTCTTTTTGGTTTTACATAGTCTTTTCCCTTAATAAGCTTGAATTTAGAGAGTCTTCCCTCATTTCTTAGTGCCTCCTTATGATTAACCTTGATGTGGGTGTTGATATATTAGCTTGAAACTTTTGTATGAAGCTTCTCCTCTCTTTCACAATGAAGGCAAGTATACATACTTCTATTTTTGAGATTCTTATTTTTCTTCTCTTAATTTGTTGAGTTTCTCAAACTTTTATCTCCTCTATTCATTGTTAATATAAATTTTCTATTTCCTAAACATTACTCAAGCAAGCAACTTAATGAGCACGAAGCTGAGATTTAAATATTTAAAAATAAAGGTGCCATAAGGCTACATTGCTGTAAACTTCTGCAGGCAATAAAAAGTAGTATTAATATTAAATTTGAAAAATGAAGTTAGACTCTCTCAAAATTAAAGCTCAATTATTAATTTTCTCTATAATTAAATTATCAGCTAAATATCGCTGTTTTCATTTGAAAGCTTATAACTTAAATTATCACCTAATTTCTTTTCTAAAGATAAAAGGGCATGCTCTTAGATTAAAAGTTAATTGAATATAAAACATTTAAAGCAGAATAATATTTTCATCTTTATTGTAAACGATTTTATATAGCAGCGCTGTAGCAGCGCATTAACAGCGCAAGGACAGCGCTATAACAGCGCAATAGCAGCGCAATAACAGCGCTCTTATAAATTATAGCAGCGCTGTAACAGCGCAATAACAGCGCAAGGACAGCGCTATAACAGCGCAATAACAGCGCAGGAACAGCGCTATAACAGCGCATTTTTAAATTAGAGCAGCGTGGTAACAGCGCATAAACAGCGCAAGAACAGGATAAAAAACAGCGCAATAGCAGCGCTGTAACAGCGTAATAACAGCGCAATAGCAGCGCTGTAACAGCGCAATAACAGCGCTGTTATAAATTATAGCAGCGCCGCAGCAGCGCAATAACAGCGCTATAACAGCGCTGTGACAGCGCAAGAACAGCGCTATAGCAGCGCACATTTAATGCTCGTAATATAAATTCAATTCCGTAATGACAGTTTGATTAGCTTCAATATTTCATTTAGCCACTATAGTTAATCTTAGCAGCGTAAAATTTATTTATTGTAAGCAGCTTAAATCTTGTCTTTTAGGACACTTTATGATCTTTTCTTATTCTTGATTTCATTGTTGAAACTTTGCCTACATTCATGAATGGTATTATAAAAGCCTCCTATTTATGGAGCAAAGCTCGTTTTTATTCTTCTCGAGAAGTAAAGCTGATGAGCTCTCTTGAGCTGGAGTTTTTCATTAAAAATCTTTTTTTATAATAAATGATGTGAATCCTTCTGAACGCCCAACCATATCAGGAGTTATGAATGTATAAAGTAAGCATGAACGGGAAAGAAAGACATAGTGCCTGCCATACTTCTGAACGAAGGAAGCCCTTAAAGTACAAATATTAAGGCCATTATTAATTAAAGCCAGGGTGAATGAAATACGAAGTATAAAAATGGTTTCACTCTTTCATATAATTATAAAATTAGATTCAGCTCATGAGCTTCTTCTGGGAAAGATTTTCCAAGATATTATAAAGTAATTCTCCAAAGGCCATTTCGATATTTGGAAAGCCAAGAGTATTAAGCCAGTCAAATTTGAATTATTAATAGAAGAATTGATAGAGGAAAGATCGGAAAAATTATAATGGAATTAAGTTTGGAATAAAATGGGCGAGGCTGCCCTGATCTTTACTAGCTTTGAGCATTTTATTAGGAATAACTTTGCTTACTTTAGGCCTGAGTAATCTCTCGGGGCTGCTGTTCTAACGTCCTCGATGATGATGAGAAAATTTTCCAAACCAGCATAATAAGTTGTTTATTTTAACTATCTGCTCAAATCTAAATTTAATTATGAGTAGCACAAAATCTTACCTGAACCTTTCGAATTGTCTCTTATATCAGCAACGACAAAGCAAGGTCGAGTTATAGGATACTCTCCATTCGATGTAGCCATTTTTAAACAAATAACTAATTCGTTACCTATCCTGCATGACTTGTCTCATATGTCCTGCATCGCAAGGTGTCGTAAAGCAAATGTTAAAGCCTTTTTAAATGCAGAAGAGCTCCATTAGCAGCTGGTGCTAGAAATATTGGTAATCAAATGCTTGATTTTCCCAACCTTTTTGCTTTCTTTTTTTTGCAAAGATGAACGCCTCTCGTGCTCTGTTGTTGAGTCGAACTTAAAGTTAAGGAGAAGGTCTTGCTTTTTTATTTCTGCAAAGAGCTTCTCAACTGGAGCTAACTCGTAATGATAAGGACCAAGGAATAATAATGGAATGTTTAGAGCTCTGAGTCTGCTTTTTAAGAAGTCGCTCCTGTGGTAAGATGCATTGTCAAGGAGAAAAATGTGCCTCTCTCTCCAGAGGGGATCTGCGGTCTCGAGCGTAGCAACTAATTGCAGAATGAAATAGTAAACAGTTGTGCTTGTAGTTTTCCCTTGATTGACTGTGAAGCATCCTTTTCCATCATTAAACAAGCCAGCTATTATACTGAAGCTATCTAAGCGACGGGAGTTTATAGATTTATTTTACCTGCCTTTTCTCCGCCAAGAGAATTTTTTCCCATTGCTATACTTTATGAGGCTTTCGTCAATGTTTATTATTACTTTATTCCCATAGAGCTAATCAATGTAATAGAAGGCTGCAACTTGTCTCTATTGCTTCGATTTCAAGCAGTTCACTCTTGGGCTTAAGTAGGTTATCCTTCGATAACTCATCCTTTTCTGTTATTTAAAATACTTTCTGATTGAGCTCAACGGCACATACTACTCTCTAACTTCAATAAGATGGCCTTACACCTGCTTGCATGTAAAAATATCTGAGTGAAGGGAGATGTAATGATCGATTTCGCTTTTTATCAAGCCCTAAACCACTCTATTGCTCCTTCGAGCATCTAAGATGTGAAAGTTTCTTGCC
Source organism: Tetmemena sp. SeJ-2015 (assembly GCA_027382625.1). Lineage (NCBI taxonomy): Eukaryota > Ciliophora > Spirotrichea > Sporadotrichida > Oxytrichidae > Tetmemena > Tetmemena sp. SeJ-2015. The sequence continues at coordinate 7,554 of JAJKFJ010021966.1, read as the reverse complement.
CTCTATCCTTCTTCAGCAAGCTGATTTAATCTATATGTTGAAAGATTGAGCCTCCTTGACAAGACAGATATGGGTATCCTCTCTTTGAGGAGATTCTAGAGTTAGAAGTATTTAATTTGATTAGGGATTTACTTGGTCTTCTTTATTACGTATTTAAGAGAGTGAGAATGTTCATTAGTGTCGTCACTCACTCTGTCTGCTTGATCTTGGATGAGGAGCTCACATAATTACTATTCGAAGGCTTAAACATCTTAAATTGTGAGCTCTTCATCGCTATCAAGTCGTTTTATTATTACTTCCAAAGTAGATATGTCAGCTTGCTGATTAGTGTTCATCATACAAACAGCCTTAGCCTAGCTGGAGAGAATTTCTCAATGACTCAACAAGCCATTTCCTATCAAAGCTTTGCCGATCTGCTGATGAACTTATCGAGGGTCTAGAACTTAGAATTTTTATTGCTAGCGAGCCTAAGACTTCTTGAGCTGTCTTTCTAAACTCTCAATTCATGGCCTAGAAAGCTCAAGAACTTGCAAAGAGAGGACTTAAGCAAGGCACCACACCACAAGCACACACTCTCCCCCGGATGCAGAATGTAGCAGATCATGGCCACGTGCGGGATAAGTTCGGCTGGGAAGCTCAAACAACCTTGCAAAGAGAGGGGACTTAAGCGGACTCTAGCCAGTTGATCTTTGAAGGGTAAGAATTAGCCACTACAAGATGGCTATATTTGGGCATCCTGGCGACTCTCCCTTCGACTCCTCTTCTGAGAAGAACTCCATTGCGATCTTCGATTACTTGCACGCTTTCGATAAGAATATATGCATGTCTCACTTCAAAATGTTTCCGAAATTCGCCAAAAACTTCATCTTAATAGTTTGAGGTTTGTGAGGTTAAGGATATTATCCTGAATCTGTATAAAGAATCTTTCAATGCACACAAAGTAGATAGTTGACGCTTGGAGAAGCTCCTAGATTATAAAGGATTATATTTCTTCTATCGTTAAAAAAAATTTACTTGACAAAATCTCTCACACTATACCATAGCACAGCAAAATCAGCAAACAACGAGACATGGAAAGCAATCCGAAAAAGTACCATACCTCGAGTAGATACGATAACGAAATAAAGGTCCAAGCCTCGGATCGAAAAAGGAGCCCATCTACGATTTCTCTCTGCTAGGACTGCTTCTCTTATCTGCCAAAGACAAGTCCGAATTAGATACAACATACAAAATTTACGATTCTAGAATAGAGTAAACGGTCAATGTGAGATTAAGAATGAGGATGAGTTTTTTGGTGGATCAGTTTATAAGTACTGATAGTACTATAAGAAGACTGAAAGTAATAAGTAATTAGTCATGAGAACCCTAAACAGTTGAGAGAGCCTCTATGCAGCTAGAAACACTATATAGTAGTTCCAAGAGCGGAGAAACCTAGAGCCGGATTATCATACTTTAGTCCAGGAACAAATATTGATATGGCGGAATGCGAGGTGGATGTAGTACACTGGCAGACTCATATTATAACGACAAGAAGTGGATTAGTCAGATGAGTACTGATGAACTTGGACCGAGAAGGCATCCCACTTAAATAGTTAATGACAGCGCCAAGGTTAATCAATAAAAAAGCATTTAAATTACAGACAAAAAATAATTGTTTTAAAATCAGGCCAAGTTCCCCCCAAGCTTTAAAAGGACTACTTAACATTTAGTTGTAATTTTTATTTAAATTTTAATGCATCAAAAACTCAGAAAGGAAGGTCGGCCTTTTTTGCTGAAAGATATTTTCCTAGCAAAAGAGAAAGAAAAAAGATAGGAGGAAGTGAAAAAAGGAGGAAAAAGACCCTTGGCAAAAAGCAAGTAAACGCTACTAGAGCCAAAACAAGAGATAAAAGGGTTTTCAATTGAATCAATTAAATTAAACAAGTTGAGGAGCCCCCCAAATGAAAAACAAGACCTTAGTAATGCAACTTCTTTTTAAGTTTTGGAGTCATAAACGAGGAAGGAAACCCTTTCTTAATCCCCAGCCTAAATTAGCAAACTATTTTCACGAGAAGTTTTTGGAAACTCTACTTTTGACGTGATATAACGTTAATAATTCTTTAAACTTTAATTTAAAACTAACTTGCAACATCTCGCCTTCGCAAGGCCAGGTGAGCTCGCAGAGTCTTTTGCGGAAGAGCCATGTCTTCACTTCGCAAGAGAACTGCGAGTGACTCTTTTCGAGAGAAGATTTGAAACATTCAAAGCAGCATGGGACTGAAGCTTGATGCTACTTTGATTTGCTTTTTTCTCCATGTCTGCAACAATCCGCACTGCATTGTTTTTTTCTGGGTTTTCTTGCCCTTTTTCCACTCTTTTCTATTCTTTCTTTTCAAAAATTTTGACTTCCCTTCTTTTTATGGATCCTCTCGTTGATTCAGGAGTCATCAGTTCTTCAATCAGAGTGATTTTCTTTTCCTCCCTTCCTCTATCACTGGCATCAGTCGCACCTATAAAATTATTATAGTATAAATTCTACATACTTTTTTTTGATGACCCTGAGGCCCCACGCTTCTTGAGCTTAAAAATATCGCTCAGAGCTGCTTCCCTTGCCTAGGTGGCGTCTCGCAGTTCGTTCAAATGGTTCTCAGAGAGCCTTTTGCTCTTCATTTTATTTTGCTCCTTTTAAATTGTGTCCACTGTGATGGCAGTAGAGAGTGGCATAAGCATTGTGAGGACGTTTCGAGAAATGTCTGTTTTCACTTCAGGGATATCTAATGAGAGATCCTCGACTACCGCCTTCTCCCCTGCCAGCATAGTTTAAAGCTTCGAGAACTTAATGTGCGCCTCGTTCTCCAAAAAGTCTTGCCTAAATTGAAGTGCCTGCTCAACAGTGTCTTGAGATCCAGTAACCAATAGATAATTTCTGTACTGGCCTTTGTTATGCAATCGCCCTACTCTTCCGATTATTTGATGAGTTGATCTAACTGAAAAGATATCACAAATAAGAAGATAGAGTCCACCCTAATCCTCAATGTCCAGTGAAGATACTAGATCAGTTCCACGACCTTATAGCTCGGAGAGAAGAAAAACTCCGTACCTCTTGTTTTGATTTTTGACATTGAATTTTCCCTCAAAATAAGCATCCACCTTGGAGCCCTTCACTCCTTTCATTGAGAAGGATTCAATTTCTTTAAATTTCTTAAAGTACTGCTCAATCATCTGGTAGGTGCCTCCTGCCACAATGATGACTGGTGTTAAAAGAGTTTACTTCAAGCATAGATCAAATAGTGATTTGCAATACTCGAGCTGAGTTCCATTCATCAGGATATCTGGCAGATGGAACTTTTTATCTTAGCAAAGAGAAGATATTGATGGAAACATAATTTCTTGTGTCTGAAAAGCTGCCTCCAAACAGTTTCTCTCTTTGAGAGATAATGATGATCCAGAGAGGCCAATTACTCTCTCCGCTTTTTTTACTTAAAGTATTTCTTCGTACATCAAGTTTGGAGTACCTTCAAAAATAATCCAATCGTATTCGTCTATAATGAGCGTTGATTATTTAAGGAACTTTTCAAAAGATCTGTCCCCTTTGAGCCCATCAAAGTATTTCTATGTCATATAATAGACACCAGGCCTTGACTCATATTAGTTCAGGTTTGAATTTATCCCTTGAGTGACCATCAATTATTAGAATCGCTTTTCATCTCTAAGAACTAAATAGTCGTTCTTTCCGAGCACGATGACCTGGCGCTGTTCTTCCTTGGCAATGATAAGTGCAATAACAGAGCATATTAAAGTCTTTCCATTTCCAATCCCAAAATTGGAGAAAGAAAAGTGATCCTTCAGTTTGGTGAGGAAATTTATGCACAGTTTCTAGAGTGAAAGGAAGTTGAACCCCATTATTTTTTCGATATCGATAAAGCTTGCTTGCCACTAAGCAGTGCTATCTTGGAGATTGTAGCAAAATTCTTCTATGACTTTGTTGTCTTTGTTTAGTTTCTTAAACTTGCCTATCAATTTATAAAACTGAGTGCTTGAGAAATCTTCTACAAGCTTAGGCCGTTTGAAGAGTTGCTTGATTGATTGCTAGTTGAGGTTTATCAAATCAGCTATAATATCAGGCCTATTCCTTATCCCTTTTTCAATCTAGAGACTTACTACTTGGCTTACTACTTTAAGTATTTCTGAAACCTTTGATAGCCAGTTTTGATTTCTCTCTTTAAGCTCCACTGAAAGCTGAGCAATTAAAAGGCTGAAATCAGCTTGATCAAGATAGTCCCATCGCCTTATGAATATCTCAGATATTTATGAGGCCATCTAATCCAGATCCATATAGCACTTAGCTTGGCACAATGCGCAAATCTAAACATAATTTCCCACAAAAATTTATTGGGAAATTTTCCCAATTAAACCCTTTAAACCACAGTCCTATTTTGAGGATTTTATAAAAAGGTTTTTTCAAGGGATTTCAAGGTATTAGGGAAAGGGGCCTAATCACCCTTATGGATTATTTTTAAGAGGCGAATTGCCAAAACCCTTAATGGAAAAGATGCCCATTTTTTTTACAAAACGGAAAGGAAAAACAAGTTGTCTTTAAAGATTTAGAAGCTTTTTGATCTCATTTTTAAATACATAATTGGGAGGCCAAGAAATCTAAAAATCCCGAATTAGGGTGATGCGAAAGTCATTGCGTTCTGTAATAAAGGGTTTTCGACACAATTATCTCTCCTAAAAGTAGAGGAGAGATTGAAAAAAAAGTCCGTTTTTAATTTAGGGGATCTATACCTGAATTCACATTCAACTCATGTATGAGGGGCCCCAACATTCCCTCGTAAAAAGTTAATAGCAAAATAAAATTTTTAAAAGGGTTTTTGAAAACTATAACAAGGGGTTTGCTTTTTCTCTCGCACATTCCCTTTTTTAAAAAATTAAAAACCCTTTCCCCAAAAAGGGCCTTTAATAGCCAAAAATTTTCTCAGGTAATTCGAAATTAAACCCCGGATGATAAACTTCCCCCGTAGTTTGCCTAAGGTTCAGGGAGAATTTGCTTTAGGGTTCTAGGCAAACTATTTTTTAAATGGACATATGATTGTGAAACCCGCCCGAGATCTAGCACCCCTCTACTCGGGGTTGCACCCCTCTATCGAAGGACCCCCAAGACTTTTGGGCCTACTTACAGTCTTTTTGAGAATATATTTTCTGACAAAAATTTTGGGAAAGGGCTCTTTGAATTTTTTAAAGGGTTTAATTCATCTAAGCTCAAAAGCATCTTTTCATAACGTAGAGGGAAGGGTCACTTTGCTTTTTCTATGAGTTAGGATGCTCGGCATCCCTTTTTATTTAACTTCCTACCTCTCTTTTCAAGATCCTTTCGTTTTAAGTCCTCACCAATTGAATTTTTTTCCGCCCCCACTTTTGAAATTTTCCATTTGCACCTAACTCGAGGGAAAATTTTATTTAAAGGGAAAACAAACTCTTTGATTTTTCTGGTCTTTGAAAGGGTTTAAGCCCAAAAAGAAAATTTGCATCTCTACCCCTTTAACCCCCTCGTTTTTTGGCGCTCATCTAAAATTTTTGGCTTTGATTCTTATTTAAAAAAATTATGGTCAATTAATCTTAAAAACACTTTAATTTCTTCTTTAAATTTTTAACCTAACATCTTAAAACCCTTTTTTTCCCCCCCTTTGGAGAGTCTTAAAAGGAATTTTAGTCCCTCTTAATTAAAAAAATGCTGCCAACATTTTGAATGAGTGAACAAAGCAAATAATAGTGCAAATACCTTATAAAAATTTTGGGGATTTCAGGGGCGAAGCTGGGGAACTAATCCTATCTTAAGTTCAATAAATAAAAGCTGGCTAATAATAATATAATTAAAATTTAAACCCTGAATCCCCCACCAATCCCACTCCATTTTACTTGGGCAAATGAGGAGCAAAAGTCCTCCCAAAACCCAAAAAAAGGTTTTCATAAAAAATTGCAAACTCAAAAAATTTAAAAATTTAAACCCTTCCCAAGTCAAAGAATATATCGCGCTAGAGCATCAAAGGTTTGGAGGACCCGCTTGCTGATCAGTGGATACAATTAGCTTTATTATAACTCCAAAGATTCTGGCAACATCTCTCCCCCATAGACACTACACACTCAACAATCGTTTATAATTAGACGAGCTCATTGTGACAGTGGATCAAGCAGCAATAAGTTAATAGGCTAGTAATATTAATGGAAAATATTCAATATGCTCATAAACAAGGCCTTGGCTCTTTGACTTTAAATTTGAATATTCAAGCTTTGACTTATATTTGTATTTTGATCGCCCTCTAAATTAAAAAATATTTACCTTATCAATTCTAAGAAAAGGATAAGAGAGGGGGGAAATTTAAATTTGATAAATTTTTTAAAAAAGATAATATTTAAAAGTAGATTTGAGAGTGAGAGAGATATTGGAAAACCCTTTCACTTCTTTTTTTTTATTGTTTTTTCAATTTCAAATCCTCCGAATTTTTTCCCCCTTTTTTCTAAATCTTTTTTTACGCTTTCCACTTATCCTTCTTTTTTCATCCTTGATAAATTTAAAAAATAGATCTATATTAAATCCGAACTTTGCTATTGTTGAAATCCCAAAGAAATCTGCTTCTTTTATAAAGGCGCGTTTCCCGCAATTTTTTTCCATTTATAATTAAAATCAATATTAAAAAAAAAATTGATACCCCGCATCTTTTTCATTCTCTTCAAACTTTCCTTGTCTGTAGCCCGCTGCCCCTCTATGCATTTTTTTCTTATTAAAAATTATTCCTTTTTTTAGTTTAATTCTTTCCCCTTCCAATTTTTGTTCGTTAGCATTCTTAAGAAGTGCCCAGGGAACGGGCAAGGGAATTTCCCGGTCACAATTTAAATTGCTTAAGCTCCCTTTTTATACTCGTCCAAGTTTATGATATTTCCCACTCCAAACAAGTACTCGTTGAAATCATCGAAGAATTCTTTCATAAATTTAAAGATGTAGGGGAACAATTTCAAAGTGGTCGGTATTGAAGTTGAGTAGCAAAGTTAGCGAATGATGAATCTTCCGAGGATGTTCTTTGAGTCAGGAAGCTTTTCAGGGTAAGTTTCTATGATTCTAGTCAGGATTTCTAGTCAAAAACTAAATTTAAAAAAGCCCACTTGCATTAAAAAATTAAAAAGTGTTTAACTTGCTCAAAAGAAAAGAACCAAAAAAATAATTTTAATTTTTAGATAAGTTTAATGAAAAACTTATCATGCGATTGGATTTTAAAGTTCTTCAATAGGTTTTTTAAAAAAGGGAAATGAAAAAAAGAAAAATCAAGCTCAAAATTTATTTATCCCTTTTCTATTGAAATGAAGTTTAAAAGGGGGATCTTTTTTGTTTTTGGGAAAAGCCAATTTTAAAAAAAAATAAATTGAAAATTTAACAGTTCTGGTAAATTTTTATGTTTTTTTAAAATTTTTGAAAAGAGGGGTTTAAGAAATCTTAGAAATATTTCCCAAAATTTCGTTTTTAATTTTGGGGTTTTTCCCGTTTTTTTAAAAAAAAATTTTTATTTGTTGTTTGTTAAA